>BSBK01002276.1:2500-212500 GCA_027943335.1 Chamaecyparis obtusa | reverse complement strand
AGGGCACCAGTGATCAGATAGCTATCAACTCGATCTAGTAAGCCACCTAAGCACATCAATAGAACACAAAAGGGATTACACTCTTTAGAATCTAGAATGAATATTTTAAATGATTTTAAACAATTCTACAATGCCACAATATTGCAGTGGCATACAATAACCAATTTTCGAGCGAATTTCTCAGAGCACGTTGTTCGGAGTTCCCTTTGATCTTCAACTTGTAGATTTATACTTTGATGGATAACTTTAATATAACTTTGACTCTATCACCACTCCAAAGTCTACAAGGAAGAGGGCCAATTAACAAGGATCAACAATAAGATCCTCCTACACTTTGAGCCTTGATGCTCAGGCGGGTGTACCCTTGACTCACTTCTCCAAAGGAGTCTCAAAACAATATACAACTATACCACTTACCAATTGATTAAAGATTTTATCATTTAAATGTGTGTGTGTGATTGATGATGAACAACCTCCAGAGAATGGACCAGTACCTTAACCAAGGGTAGAGAGTCACCTAATAAAATATATCAACTGAACCCTAACTTAAACACACTTGAATTCAGGATAAGTGCTTTGCCTATTATCCTTCTCACTCACATATCAGGACATCAAATCCTTATCTAGCCATGAACTCACTGAAACTACCTGAAAGACTTTAATCCTAAATTTGTTAGGAACTCAAAGATAATCTCAAAATACTCTTTGTTTACCATATGATAACCCACTTTGTGAAACTAACATATATGAGCTCAAGAACAAAATAAGAAGACATACAAAAACATGAGATTGGAATCCAAAATGTATTCTCATTAAAATTTTTAGGATCAATACATTATGAAACAACAAAATGCAATGAGACAAACCCTAAATCCAAGCTCTCCCTATTCAGTAAATTAACATCAACAACCAGGGACCAAAAAGAAAGTTTTGGAACCCTCACCAAGTCAAAAATGCTACAATATATACCCCTTAGTCATCTTGGAAACCCAAAATAGGTTGCAATAAGCTACATATGACTAGGGTCAGGGTTTCACCCACTAATCCAACTTAAATAGTCAAGAATTTATTACAGGGGATGAAAACCAATCAGGCATGCTTGAGAAAGATTTGCACTTATGATAGATCTCTGAGAAAGTACTTCAAATCATGGAATTCTATGTCAATCAGTCCTTTTAGCCGCCTGCAACATGCCTTGAGCAACATTTTCCCATACCCTTTACGGCACAAAAATACCTCTGTAGTCAATCATCAAGCCTCTGGACTCTGCAGACACACTGAGAAATCAATTTCACCAAATCTAGCCATTGAAATAATAAATTTTAGTCCTTTTCATCGCAGGAAACCCTTTACAAATTTGAATTTGAAATTAAACGGCTAGTTTATGGCGCCAGCAGTGAATCGACAGTCAACATTCAAACTAAGATCAACTTTAAGTCATGACTATCCGATCCTTCCTTTTCGCAATCTTATGTCTTTACCTTTAAATATGACCTCAATCACATTTAGCGAACTGGTGACTAAAGGTTTCCGCTAGTTCGCAAAGCACTTTATGTTACCGCTAAAATATTTAGCCATTATGTGACCTTCCTTCGCTGAATCACCAAACCTTTTAGAACACCACCAATTCCTCTCGTGAATGAGCGAACCCATTGAAATTTGTCAGGCTGCCAAAACCTTGTCCAAACTACCAAAAAGACCAAGAAACATTACTGGGCCCGCATCAAGAAAATCGACAATTGTCTCATCTTCACATAGACCTCCAAGATTCCTCCAGATCATAAGACAACTGTCAAATGAAGAATATTTCCCTACTCTGACAACCCTCTGACAAGATATGAAATCAATGGTTGGCACATCTTCGCATGTGTCAGAAAAAACCCATTAGATTACACACCGACCGTCGATGGTCTGCAAGTGTCAGAGCTCACTGAACCTTAAAAAACTTGGCCCCACTGACAACATGTCCAATCACACAACATGGACCAATCAAATAATTGCAAGTTAGCACATCTGGCATGTGGACCCACTGCACCTTATCCCCTCTAAAAAGGTAGAATCGATGGATATCGCATGATCTTAAACCTTTGACACATCCCATAAGATCATGCACCTATCATTGATTTTTTGACAATGTCAGGACGCTCTCACAAACTCAGAAACTAGGTCCCACTGACAACTACCACTGTATTACATCATGGACCAATCAAAGACCACCATTTGTACCTACATGTCACCTTGGACCCACAGTTTGAAGCATCACATCATAAAGAGAATCAATGATCATCGTAAGATCGCAAGCCTCTGACAAAACCCTCACAAACTTACGACAACCGTAGGATTGAAAAGCTGTTAGAAAGACTGGGCTCGGGAAACATTAAGCTAAAAACATAGGAAATATTAAGGCACTGACTTAGGAAAAATATTTCGCTGAGACTTAGGGAAATAAAACAAAAAGGGTCCGACATAAAACCCTAGTCGCATGATCGCATAACATGAAAAAGGTTCATGCGATCATGCGACAAAGAGGTTAACAATTTAGCACATGCGTTATAGAACTTTTAAGTGGCCTAAATGAAGTAACACAAAATTAGAACAAGGCCAGGGCACTACAAAGGGCTTTTCACACCAACGGCTAGTTTTTCAAAAATTTGAACCAAGGGTTTATGCCAGAGACCTAAAAACAACTGCAGAGACCAGAAGAAAAATGGCTAGAGCCATGAAATTTTTTCAAGGTGCTAAAAGTGGCTCTATCTAGGGATGTATGCCTCCTACAGGCATAGCAAGGACTTAGAATCACTGGTTAAAGCAACCATCCCACTGGAAAAAACTGACAACAGAGAGCAACAGGACCAAAACCTTACAGACCAGGACAAAACAAGACAGGGGCAAGCAACTTATCTACAAAATTTACAACATATACAAACCTAACTACTGTTCATGGAAATAAAATATCTTCAATTGAAGTATCTCTTCAAGAATTTTCCATGAACTAGCAATTCTTGAATGTCACCATTCAGTTCTTTTACAACATATGAATCTTGGCCTCATTTCTCATGAATTAGATATGGCCCTAGCTAGATGGGATCAAACTTATCATGTTTTCCTTTATCCTCTAGTCTGGCATTCTAGATTAATACCAAATCACCAAGCTCAAACCTCCTGTCAACAGTCTTCTTGTCATACAAATTCTTAACCCGGAGCTGCAATTTGGCATTTCTTGCAACTGATT
The DNA here is from genome assembly GCA_027943335.1 of Chamaecyparis obtusa. Lineage (NCBI taxonomy): Eukaryota > Viridiplantae > Streptophyta > Pinopsida > Cupressales > Cupressaceae > Chamaecyparis > Chamaecyparis obtusa. The sequence continues at coordinate 209,268 of BSBK01002276.1, read as the reverse complement.
CTCTTCTAGTCTCATCCAGCCTAATGAGGTCCTCAATTCTCAAATGCATTTCATCATCTATATCATCATCATATAATTTCACAAATTTATACATTTCCAGTAGATTATTTTGAGGCATCCTTGCATGTATTCCATATACTAGGTCAAATAGTGCACAACCAATTGCCCTCTTCATAGTTACCCTATCAGCCCATACACCTAATGGTAGTTTTGAATTCCATGCCCTCTTATTCTTTTCAAGAATCCTCCTGAGGATCTTAATCAAACTCTTATTAGTAGATTCTACCTGACCATTTCCTTGTGGATGATAAGGTGAGGAATATGACATCTGAATTCCTAAACCTTTGTAAAATTCCTTATATTCAATAGACCTGAAGCACATGGCATTATCACTTAATATTCTCTCAAGGAACCCAAACCTTGTAACAATATTATTCAACAAGAAATCAGTTACCACCTTGCTGGTTGCATTCCTTGTAGGTAAAGCCTCTACCCACTTTGTAAAGTAATCAGTGGCAACTAAGATCCATGAGTGTCCTCCACTTGACTTGTTTGGTATCTCCCCTATGAAATCAATTCCCCATTGTTGGAAAGGAGCTTGTACTTCTACTAGTTTTAATGGCATGTTACCTAAAAATTTAAGCTTACCAGAGAACCTTTGACAAGCATCACACCTCCTTACCAACTGTTCTGCATCCTTGAAGATTGTGGGCCACCAGAATCCTGCTCTCAAGATTTTATGAGTAGTTTTTTTACCCATATAATGTCCACCATAAACTCCCTCATGCATTTCCTTTAACAACTTGTTAGCTTGATTCTCATCCACACATTTCAAAAGTATGCAATCTAAATTCTTCCTATACAATTTACATTTCACAATTACATACTTGATGGCCTGTAATTTCAATGTCCTCCTCTGATTATCATTCATTCCTGCTGGACATCTCATGTTTCTCAAGTAATAGATGATATCTTGATACCAGATACAATCATCCATGTCACATGTATAATCAATTTCAAAATGATTTATCTGATTTGCATCAAGATTGGATAGGGCCATCATTTTTTCCAATCCTTGTCCTCTAACCAATTTAGTAATTTGAATATCAATGTTGAATTCTTGGATCCTATTGATCCATCTGCATCTTCTCCCAGACACCTCCTGCTGTGAGAAAATATCCTTAACTGCTGCACTTGGCACAAAAGCAATCACAACTGCCCCCATCAAGTAACACCTAAAAGCCTTGACTACCTTCACAAGTGCATATTCTTGTTTCTCATTTATGTCATATTTCAATTCAGCAGCCTAAAAAGATTTACTGAAGAACGCAATAGGCTGCTCAAAACCTTCCTTATTTTTCAGCAACAACATTGCAGGAATAGTGTGAAAAGATGCAAAGGAAAAGATGTGCATTGGGACATTATAATCAAGTGCCTTAAGCACTTGTCCATCTTTGATAGCCTTCTTGATGTTCTTGAAAGCTTCATCAGGCTCACCCTCTCATGTAATAGCAGATCCTTTCTTTAACATCTTAGAAATAGGTCTAGTAACCTCTACAAAGTTTGTCACAAACCTCCTTAAGAAATTGACCTCACCAAAGAAAGACTGAATTCCTTTAACATTCTTTGGTCTCTAAATTTTATCAATAGCTACTACCCTCTCAGGGTCAATTCTCACTCCTTGCTTCCCAACTAAGTGGCCAAGCAACTTACCCTCAGTGACACCAAATGCACATTTTCTTGGATTTAATGAAATGCCATATTCTGAAGCCCTCACAAATATTTTCTCTAAATGAGTACAATGGTCTTCTTCCTTCTTGGAATAGGTAGTTAAATCATCTTGATAGACAACAAGGAAATCATTTATAAAATCTCCAAAAGAAACATCCAGTGCTCTCTAAAAAGTAGCACTAGCATTTGTGAGACCAAAAGGCATTCTCACATAAACATATGTCCCCCAAGGTGTAGTGAAAGCTATCTTAAACTATTATGATTCTTTGATAATTACCTGATTGTAACCAGAGAAACCATCCATCATAGACATCAATTCAGATCTGGTAACTCTCTGCAACATAGCTTCCATATTGGGTAGACAATAGTTATCCTTTAATGAACTGATGTTCAAATTCCTGAAGTCCACACAATGTCTGATGTCACCATTCTTCTTTCTCATAGGAACAACGTTTGACACCCAAGAAGAATGCCTTATAGGCTTGATAATGCCAGCATCTCTTAACTTCATCAATTCTTCTTGCATCTTAGGTGCCAAATTGGGATTTATAGGCCTTTGTTTTTGCCGAAAAGGTTTAGCATCTTCTTTCAATGGAATAAAATGCTGAAACAAATCTTCTCTATAAACATTTAGGTCATCATATGACCATGCAAAAATATGCCTAAATTTTCTTAGTAATTCAATCAAAGATTTTCTCACATTGTGAGACATGTCCCTACCAATGTATACCTTATTAGGTGCCTCATGTGTTCCAAGATTTATCTCCTCTAGATCAGCATGATCTTCTCTTTTGATATTCTTTTGAACTCTATCCTAGTTATCAAAGACAATCTCCAAAACAACAAGCCCCTTGGGTACCTTGTTAGTTCTAAGTTGAATAACTTCATTGCCAAAGACAACCTCCCTTCCTTCTACTGACTCAACCAAGGCTGAACAATCAAATTCCTGACCATGATACTGATCTTAACAACTCATAAACTTCAAGATATCATTATCATCATCAAAAACTTGCCAATTTTCAATATTGTCTGGTACACTAGGCCTAGCCTGAATTTCAACTTTAGAGATACCAGTAAAAGTAATATCAGTGGAATTGATTGCAATATTGGCTAACAAGTCAGCCATCTTATTGTTACTCCTATCCTTCCATTCAATATTGAAGGCAACAAAACGTTCAATCAAATCTCACACTGCATTCTTATATTGTTTTAACCTTTTGTTCTTGGAAGCATTTACTGACTTGACTTGGGACACCACCAATTCAAAATCCCCAACAACACTTAAGCACTTAATACCATGTTTTTGTGCCAACCTCAGTCCTAACAACAATGCCTCATATTCTTCTATATTGTTGGTACAAAAGAAATTCAATGTGAAAGAAAATTTGTAGGTGTTTCCATTAGGATTAATAAGTAAAATACCTGCTCCTGCTCCATCCTTGCAATTTGCACCATCAAAGTACATTACCCACAAATCATCCTTCATAGAATTAACACTTACCTCAATAGAGATAGGTGACAAAATAGGTTCCTTCTCAAGTACAGGGATCTCTGCCCTAAAAGCATTAATGTCAGTATCCACAAAACATGTAGTTTCATTATCAATACTTCTCTTAATCATGTGACATACTCTTGGTTCTCGCTCAATCTTGACAAACTAATCATCAATCTTGAAAGTGGCATAGGACAGATCACATTGTAAACTTCCACCCATGGTAGCACTCCACCTTCTAGATAGTAGCATCCCATAATGAGGAGGGATGTCCACCACCAAAACACTTATTGTTAACTCTTTCTCTAGATATGTTGCCAGCCTATATGGCATTGCATTGATAGTCCCAATGATTGGTACCTCCCTCTGATCCATTGCACAACATATACCTTGAACTATATCAACTTCAAGGCCCAATTTTTCCATAATCTTAAAAGGCATAATAGTATTAGAGGCACCACTATCAATCATACAATTTCTTAATTTCATTCCATTCACAAGGACACTTAAAAAGAATGGATCAATGTTTTCAAGGCTAGCATTGACAGAACTATCCAAATATATAGGAGGAATTTGAGATACAATTCCTTGAGTAGCAACACATTTCAAAGCTTTATCTTGAGACCCATTGCATGAAACATCATTGTTATGAACATTATCTACCCATGCAATAGCTCTGTCTTTGTGTTCAGGGATCCTCAACAATTCTGACAATGGAACCTTAACTATAATTTGGGACAATACAGATAACATATCAACAGGAGCAGAGGAAGGAATCTCAATCTGCATAGCCTTAGTATCCTTTTGCTTATCTGATACATTAGGTGTATTGACCACCCTCATTTTTTCATTCTTAGCCATTGTGTTAACTAGCTTCTCAATCTCACCAGAGAATTTCTCAACTCCAACTCCCTTAGGCTCACAATTCTTACCTTTTACATTCTTTTATTTCACCATGTGATCACCTTTTTATTTTTTTCTCATTAGGCTCTCCAGAGTTGGTACTCTTCATAAACATGCCTGCAACTTTTCCATTTGTATCTCTTGCTACCATGCCTCTAGTTTGCACTTGAGAAATCATTTCTACAGTAATCCTATCCATCTCTTCTCTAGAAGGTCTTCTTAAATTTACTAGCTCAGAAGAAGAGTTCATGTTACATGTCTTTTTATCAATGTCTTCACTATCAGAAAAAACCTCTTGATGAAAAAAGGTTTGAGTGTGCCTCTTCACATTTACATTTGCTTCTTCATCAAAATTAGAATCATCTTCATATCCTAGATATGAAGTAGCCATGTTGCATCCAACATCATCTTGATCTTCTTCTTGATCTATCTCCTCATTGCCACAATCTTGATTTGCAGCCATAGAATGTGCAACCACACAATGCTCTGCAGAATGAGGGGACTGGCATGCAACACACCAAGGTATGTCCTCCATGACATTTATTGAAGCTTTTTGTAGAGGGTTAGGGACACTTCTATCATTGTTTCCTCTTGCAACAGGGACAATAGGCTTTCCATCCTTCCATTGGGTGTTGTAGGGGTAGTTCTGCAATCTATTCTGCTTATTGAAATTATTGTTGAACTAAGGCCTTTCATTGGTAGGAGTACTGATGTTCCTATTTGTAGGTGCCTTTAAATCCTTCAATGCATTGAGCACCTTATCCAATTTATCTTCTTCTTGCCTCCTAGTTCCAACATTCCTATCATTTTCTTTTTTGTATTTCTAGTCCCCAAATAATTTAGGGTCATCTCTCTTCCCACCCAACTTCCTTGATATTTTCATATTGTTCTCAATATTGACAACAATCCTAAAAGCATCTCTAAGAGTTCTTGGTTCTTTTTCCCTCAACAAGTATCCCATCTTTCCATCAAATGCATTGAAGTATGTAGTTAGACAAACATTGTCATCTAACCGCATAACTTGGAACAACTTATGCATGTCCTTCTGAAATCTCATGTTGAATTCAGCTGCAGACTCATTTTGATTTTCCCTTATGGTATTGAATTCATTCAACATGAAACTAGCATTAGCCCTATCACCATACTGCTCTTTAAAACATATCTCAAAGGAATCCCAAGTATCAATACATTTATCAGGAAGTCTCTTAAACCAATCTCTACCATCCTCCATTAGAGATTAAACAAATAATTTCATGACTACATCCTCATGCTCTACCTCATAATCATTAAGCATATCAACAAATAACCTAAGATGCTCCTCACAACTAATAGCATTATTACCAAAAAACTTAGGTACCTTATCTCTTATATCATTTGGAAAAGCATTTGGGTAGCCCGGTATCCCATCAAAACTAATTTTCCTATAGCCTTCTAGTTGCATAGGTCTTGTTTGAAATCCTAAACTAGTGTTCCCACTAGAATTATTATTTTTATCTACATTCCCACCCACTTGTACATTTGACTATCTATTAGGATCAACAAATGATTTGGTAGATACATTAGGAATTAGATTACTAGTAGTAGCATTGCTAAGTGGACTAGTAGTGTTCATAGATGGCATACCTAGCTCAGTAGCAAAAGGGCCATGAACATTAGCTGATGAAGCCTTCAAGAACTGGATCTTTCTTCTTTTCTCTGTAATAGCAGCATCAACTTTAGCTCTCTCCAACTCTTGAGCTAGAGCCTCATCCTCTTTTCTTTTTCTTTCTATCTCTGTCTCCCTATTTGATTTAGGTGGTGGGATCCCTGGTATTGTCACTGGTTTGCTTATTTGGACACCAACCATCTTCTGCTTTCCTTTTTCATTAATAACTACAGTAGGCCTAGTGATCTCATGTCCATTCCCACCCTTAGGCAATGGAGCATAACTTTGCACTTGTCTGATCACAGGGCCCTCTTCATCAAAATCATGGTCTTGCAACAAGTGTTCCTGCTCACTTCTTAGAGCTTCAAGATCACCAAAAACATCATGCTGTTATTATACACTGAATTTGTACCTCTGTTCTCAAGCTCTATTAGTCTTGATAATCCAGTATAACATGGGAATCATCTCAAGGTTGTGGGACCTTTTGCTAACCGAGAAGAGACCTCCAGATTCTAGGCTGGTTCCTCTTGGATAATCACCCTGATTTTCTCTTAACATGAAAGTAAATTTTTGAGGGAAAGGGATAGAAGGAGTGCATGGAAGGGGAAATGACTAAAAGCAAATCTATCCTACTAGGTGATGCACTGAAACTAGGGTTTGGATCTCAGTATAGAGGAATGAGACCAGTGATAGACTTAGGTCTAGGAGATCATAGCTTACTGAATAGGCTTGCATGAGTATTTCATTAGAGGGCCTAAAAATTAGACATAAATTATGACCTGCAAGCAGACATTCTCTTCAGCAAAAGGACACAGGAATGAGACAGAATGACAGGGGCTGAAGGATACCCACAACCTCACTCAAATAAAATCAAACACAGTAGTGCACAAATAAGCTAAAAGTAAAGGGAATCAGGAAAAGCTAAGTCTCACTGAAAGCATTCGTAAACTTCAATCCAATAAGAGACAAACTCAGACAAGAAGGTATGAGGACAACAAGAGTGTCATAGAATGCTTTGCAATATCTGAATTCATCAATGAAAACTTACAAGATGTGGAAAATTGGAGAGTAGGAAGAAATGCTATAGATAGTTTTCCAAAAAAAGTCTTTCTTTTTACAAAATATGAATTCTGAGCTCAAAAGCTCCAAAAAAAATAATATATACAACTCTGCACACAGGCAGGAATCAAAAATATCTCAATTACGGCTACATAAATCTGCAATATAATAATCATCCCTAAAATCAGTCACTTTTGATCATAAATGTACATGAAAATATCCCAGTAGATCAGATATATTTTGTTTGCGTGTTCACTTCATGTTTATTCCTACAAAAATCTAGCCACCATGATCCATCTACCTTCCTACAACTCGGGCTCGCCATAACTACAAAAATCTAATACTATGAGATATTTGAATTTAAAAAAAATTGATATAACGGTCAGAGGTGGTGCATAAATTTCTCATTGACGGTCAGTATTAAAAAATTGATCTTACTTTAAAACATGACCGTCAGATCCTTCCTCTTTACCTAGGCTCGGCACTTGACTGTAAAACTAACTCGGTATTCACCCCAAGTTTCAATTTTACCTTTGTCGCTGAATCACTTAACCTTTTAACTAACCCCAGCTCTTCCTGGTGATTACATGACTGAAGCCACAAAACTGGGTCCACCTTGCCACCTGTCATTCTCTTATTCATTCTTGACTTCTCTGTAATCATACACCTCGGCGGGCTCTGACACGGTCCCACTGCAACTTAGATTTCGATCCAACAGTGTGTTGGCTTTTAAACTTGTTCCCACACGGTGCCAGGTTTACACTATGATTGACAAACTGGTTAGTCTTCACTCCAAAGTCTGACAAGGGAAAAAGTGCCAATTGATGAGGATAAAAAACATCCTCCTTCTGCTTCGAGCTCCACATTCACTCAGGTGGGTATTGCCTCATCTACACACTCATGACTCTTCTTGAGTTGATGAACAAAAGGCCTGTAGATGCATTAATGTGGAATAGTTCTTAGACCCCTGTAGGTATCCTGTACCCCAATGAACCATGACCTCATACAATAACCTGATCTACATGTAATGAGTCTGAGAACTAGAAAGAAACCTCCTACTACTACTTCCAACATGAAAGGGAAAAGATTTCATTTCAATGATTGATGTTGGGCTGAATGGACTCCTGAAGTACCCCAAGTCTCTCATAGAGCAATGCCTTATCCAATGGGCAGCAGAGTCAAATACCTCACTACAACAGGGCTATGAACAAGATGACAACACACTCACCCTGACCAGATCACACATTACCAAACCATATGTGCACCTAGATATGCTATCACCTATCTAAAGAAAAGACCTAGGAACAGGCAATACATTAACTAGCATCCACTAGAAGACAAGCATGATGCATCTTTGATACCTCAGCTCATACATATCTGAACACTAGTCCTAGACTCAGTTGCTTCTACGAAAAACAACTCTACTGCAAACACTCACTGAAAATGCAAGTAGAAAAACTATAACACCCTTGATGCTACAATTAATAAGCCTAAAACCTAAATGGAGACAATCTGGAAGCAGAACAAATATATTAAAATCTAATGCATAAGACACTGTTACAATTTCATTATATTTCCATAACCAGAAAGGATAGAGGGAACACCTTGTATGCAGAGAAGAAGGAAAATACATTGCAGGAAGAACATTCATGGAACTAGTCCCCACAAATGTGGCAGAAAGGAACCCAAACAAAGACAAAAATTCAACATTTTATACCACTAGCTACTTTGGAAACCCATGATAGGTTGCAACAAGCTACGGACAGCTAGGGCAAGGGTTTCACCCACCAAACCAATCAAAATTACATCAAAAATTACTGCAAGGGGCAGGAAACCAAGCAACTTGGAGAAAGAAATCTTAAATAGATTCTGCAATTATGAGCACATTGAGATTAGGACAGAAAATCAGGAACTGCCATGAAACCAGTACCAATGGCCACCTGCAAACACACCTTGAGAAAATATAGCAATCACCCCTCACGGTACAAATCCCTCTGCAAACAACCACCAAGCACTCAGGACCACACTGCAAATCATTTCTCACCAAACAAGGTCTAATCTGGCATTCAATTCCATAAAAATATGGTACCCTCTGTCACTGGAAATTCACAGACATTTAAATTTGAAACAGAAACAGCCACAAGCACTTTGCGGGCTTTAAGTCTCTCAAACTGCCTGCCCCTAGTCGCGCAATCGCGCAGTCATGAAATTCACTGCCACAAAAAAATGGGCTACAATATATGTTTGGTCACATGATCGCATAACCCAAAAATGGGTTATGCGAATATGTGACAACCGACTAACACTATGCCTCGGCCGCACAAATAATCCACCAAGCCTCAAACCTGGGCCCACCTACCATGTGTCACACCACCACTCGCCCGGTCACCACAAACACAGACCCCACATATCTGGCAAACTGGCGACCAAAGAACCTTCACCAGTTCCCGAAATGCTTTGCACCTTTCGCTAAAAATCTAGCGACTCTGTGACCACTGTTCGCCAAGTCACTAGACAAACTAGAAAACTACCAAATCTTCTTGCGAATGCGCGACAAGACCACACTTTATCGGCACCGCCATCTTTTTGTCCAGACCACCAAAACCAAGACCCCACCTGGGCCCGCCCGATGCCACGTGTCACACCACCACTCGCCGCAACCACCAAGAAATCCAAACCTAGGCCCATGTTGAAACTCATCTTCCTGCCAACATGGTCCAACCAGAAACTACCACGATAGCACCCTCCACCGAGCCCACCAAACAGTCGTAGATGGGCCCATAGGGACACGTGGCACCCTGTCGCATGATCGCATAACCCAAAAATAGGTTATGTGAGCATGCGACAACCCACTAACATTAACCACCACCGGTTAACACCACCATAAGAAAACTGTCACCGCAACCGCCATGGACATGTGTCAGCTGATCGCATGATCGCATAGCCAAAGAATGGGCTATGTGATCATGTGACAGCCAACCAAAGGCTGCCACATCACCACATCCACAGCGGGTGCAAAGCGAACCAACTGTTAGCACCAAATTAGACGGTGGGCGCATGATCACATGGGCATGGAATATTCTATGCAATCATACACTGACCGTAGATCTTTGATCTCTAGCCCCACATTGTCGCACCTATGCAATTAGAGAAGTAAACCACCAGGCAGCTGCACAAGACCGGGACCCACACGGCCACATGGCAAGCGGTCACATGATCGCATGTCAAAAATATTTGACATGTGGCCATGCGATAGCCAATAGGGAAGAAGCCAGAGCCACCACACGGTCGGACATGCATAGCTAAAGAAAAACACCATTAATCAGGGCAGAAGTCCGGTGTCAAAAACACACAGGGCTTTCACATAGATCGAAAACACACAGGAATTTTTGACAAACCAAAAAGCAAACAAGGGAGCCGAAAACAACATGGGTTTCTGATGCCAAAAGATAAGCGAACCAAACAAGAAGCACAGGGTCGAAAACAACACACAGGTTGAAAACATCATGGACTTTTTGAAAACACTGTGGGTTTTCGACACTGTGGTAGATTTTAAAAAATTTTCCCGTAGACCTTAAACTTTGAATAAATTTTTAGATTTGGTGAATTAGGAGATGCAGATTCGACCAAAATTTGGTGACAACAATAAAGAGCACAAGGCAAGAGGCAATGAAGAACACTCTTTGCAGGGAGAAGGCCATTTTCAAAAAAATTCACTATGGCAGAAAACTGGCCTAACAGTGGCTCTAGTTGGGGATGATGGGTAACTTGTGCCCATGTGAGAATTCAGATCTCTAGGAGAGCAAACCACCAACTGGACAAGAACAGGGCACTCATGGGCTGAAGAATGAGACTGTACTGATCACTACCCATGCTCATACTTCACCAAAAAATTGTAGAATTGCAACTCATATTCATTGAAGCATGCTAACCTCTCTATCACACCACATTCCTTCTCTTAGTACTCAGATCACCTCATAAGGAAACATTTCTTATCTTTGAAAATATCATACCTGGAAGTTTCTGCAGTAAAAATCAACATGCTGGTTGGAGGGCGGGGCAGATTCAGACCTCACCCTATAGCTCCATCAGGTAACTTTGTTATGCAGAGCCGCCATCCCCATGAGAGGAAAAATGTGCACTGACTTGTATCTCTTCCAACCAACCAAAACTTCACCAGGTAACATGCACTGCTTATCAGGAAACACACTGATCAAACAGAGACAATCAAAGTGGCCACTCAGCACGCAGTGAGAAGATTTTGCAAATGCTCATTTTTGTATCTGACTCTTTGATCTTTTAACCAGACTCTGGGATGATCCAGCCAAGCAGAAAAACTTACTGTCTTTTACCTCTTCCCTAGCAGAGTCACCATTTTGTTGGCTTTTAAACTTGTTCCCACATGGTGCCAAGTTTACACTATGATTGACAAACTAGTTAGTCTTCACTCCAAAGTCTGACAAAAGAAAAAGTGCCAATTGATGAGGATAAAAAACATCCTCCTTCTGCTTCGAGCTCCACATTCACTCAGGCAGGTATTACCTCATCTGCACACTCATGACTCTTCTTGAGTTGACGAATAAAAAGCCTACAGATGCATTACTGTGAAATAGTTCTCAGACCCCTGTAGGTATCCTATACCCCAATGAACCATGACCTCATGCAATAACCTGATCTGCATGCAATGAGTCTAAGAACTAGAAAGAAACCTCCTACTACTACTTCCAACACGAAAGGAAAAATATTTCATTTCAATGATTGATGTTAGGCTAAATGGACTCTTGAAGTACCCCAAGTCTCTCATAGACCAGTGCTTTATCCAATAGGCAGCAGAGTCAAATACCTCACTGCAATAGGGCTATGAAAAAGAAGACAACACACTCACCCTGACCAGATCACACATTACCAAACCATCTGTGCACCTAGATATGCTATCACCTATCCAAAGAAAAGACCTAGGAATGGGTAATACATTAACCTGCATCCACTGGAAGATAAGCATGATGCATCTTTAATACCTCAGCTCATAGATATCTGAACACCAGTCCTAGACTTAGTTGCTTCTGTGAAAAACAACTCTACTGCAGACACTCATAGAAATGCAAGTAGAAAAACTATAACACCCTTGATGCTACAATTAATAAGCCTAAAATCCAAATGGAGACAATCTGGAAGCAGAACAAATATATTGAAATCTAATGCATAAGACACTGTTACAATTTCATTATATTCCCATAACCAGAAAGGACAGAGGGAACACCCTATATGCAAAGAAGAAGGAAAATACATTGCAGGAAGAACATTCATGGAACCAATCCCCACAAATGTGGCAGAAAGGAACCCAGATAAAGAAAAAAATTCAACATTTTATACCACTAGCTGCCTTGGAAACCCATGACAAGTTGCAACAAGCTACGGACAGGTAGGGCAAGGGTTTCACCCACCAAACCAATCAAAATTATATCAGAAATTACTGCAAGGGGCAGGAAACCAAGCAACCTGGAGAAAGAAATCTCAAACAAATTTTGCAATTATGAGCACATTAAGATTAGGACAGAAAACCAAGAACTACCATGAAACCAGTACAAATGGCCACCTGCAAACACACCTCGAGCAAAGATAGCAATCACCCCTCATGGTACAAATCCCTCTGCAAACAACTGCCAAGCACTCAGGACCACACTGCAAATCATTTCTCACCAAACAGGGTCTAATCTGGCATTCAATTCCATAAAAATATGGTACCCTCTGTCGCTGGAAGTTCACAGATATTTAAATTTGAAACAGCAATGGCCACAAGCACTTCGCGAGCTTTAAGTCTCTCAAACTGTCTGCCCCTATTCACGCAATCGCGCAGTCATGAAATTCACTGCCACAAGAAAATGGGCTATAATATATGTTTGGTCACATGATCGCATAACCCAAAAATGGGTTATGTGAACATGCGACAACCGGCTAACACTATGCCTCAGCCCTACAAACAATCTACCAAGCCTCAGACCTAGGCCCACCTACCATGTGTCACACCACCACTCGCCCGGTCATCGCAAACACAGACCCCACATATCTAGTGAATTGGTGACCAAAGAACCTCTGCCAATTTGCGAAATGCTTTGCACCTTGTGCTAAAAATTTAGCGACTCCGCAACCACTGTTCGCCAAGTCGCTAGACAAACTAGAAAACTGCCAAATCTTCTTGCGAATGCGCAACAAAACCACACTTTATCGACACCACCATCTTTTTGTTCAGACCACCAAAACCAAGACCCCACCTAGGCCCACCCGATGCCACATGTCACACCACCACTCACCGCAACCACCAAGAAATCCAAACCCGGGCCCACATTGAAACTCACCTTCCCGCCAGCACAGTCCAACCAGAAATCACCATGATAGCACCCTCCATCGAGCCCACCAAACAGCTATAGATAGGCCCACAAGGACACATGGCACCCTGTCGCATGATCACATAACCCAAAAATGGGCTATGCAAGCATGCGACAGCCCACTAACATTAACCGCCATCGGTTAACACCACCACAAGAAAACCATCACCGCAACCACCATGGACACATGTCGGTCGGTCGCATGATCGCATAGCCAAAGAATGGGCTATGCGATCATGTGACAGCCAACCAAAGGCTACCACATCACCACATCCACCAACAGGCCCAAAGTGAACCAACTGTCGGCACCAAATCAGACACTGGGTGCATGATCTCATGGGCATAGAATATTCCATGTGATCATACACCGATCATAGATCTTCGATCTCTGGCCCCACATCGTCGCACCTGTGCAATTAGAGAAGTAAACCACCAGGTAGCTGCATAAGACCGGGACCCACATGGCCACGTGGCAAGCGATCGCATGATCGCATGTCAGAAATATCTGACATGTAGCCATGCGACAGCCAATAGGGAAGAAGTCAGACTCACCACATGATCAGACATGCGCAGCTAGAGAAAAACACCATTAATCAAGGTAGAAGTGCGGTGTCAAAAATACACAGGGCTTTCACATAGATCGAAAACACACAAAAATTTCTAACAGACCACAAGGCAAACAAGAGAGCCAAAAACAACATGGGTTTTTGATGCCAAAAGATAAGCGAACCAAACAGGAAGCATAGGGTCAAAAATAACACACAGGTCAAAAACATCATGGACTTTTTGAAAAAATTGTGAGTTTTCGACACTATGGCAGATTTTAAAGAATTTTTCCGCAGACCTTAAACTTTGAATAACTTTTTAGATTTGGCAAATTAGGAGATGCAGATTTGACCAGAATTTGGTAACAACAATAAAGAGCATGAGGTAGGAGGCAATGAAGAACACTCTTTGTAGGGAGAAGGCTATTTTCAAAGATTTTTTGCTATGGTAGAAAACTGGCCTAACATGGTGGTCGCATGATCGCAAAGGCAATGAATGTTCTTTGCAAACATGCGACCACCATAGATCTCTTTTCCTTTGGTACCCCACTGACACGTCTAAGAAATCTAGCCCCACTAAAAGATAATCCAACTCAACACGTGGACCAATGAGAAATGAGCATGTCAGTAAATGAGGACCCACCCGACGAAGGTCTGATAGCGGAATAAAATCAACGACAGGTGCATGATCACAAAGGCAAGGAATATTCCTTACGATCATGCGACAGCCGTTAGATCTCTTTTTGGGAAGTCTTCTGGGCCCGCTCTGAAAGATTGGAACAAGTCATTACCTCTGGCCAATGAGAAACTTCCACATCAAAATACGTTGCACTGGACCCACCAAAGCTTTGAAGCGCTGCAGAGAAAGAAAGATCAACGGTTGTCACGATTTCACAAGGCTCTAATAGATCCTTTGTGAAATCATGGCAGTCATTGACCATCTCAAACGGGACCCCACAAATTAGACCACTAGAAGACCTAGTGGTTACGTGACTGAAGAAAAATGAACATTCACCAGGTCGCAAGAAATTAAGCGGTGACTGGGAAATAACTAGGGAACAAGAGAAACACTACAGTCACTAGGTCGCTGAATAAAAAGGGTAACTGCCAACTGACTTGGAGACTTGGTGACTGAGGGAAAACTTTAAACGCACATGCCTTATAAAAGATTTAAGTGGCACAGAAAAGTAACGGCCAAATAGAACATGGCTAGGGTTTGCAGGGTTTATGGAGCACAACGGCTACTTTTTCAAATACAAACTTGCAGACCAGGTGTTAGGCCATTTTCTGTCATAGAAATTTTTTTATGAAAATGGCCTATTTTCCTTGCAAGTGTTTTTCATTGTGTCCTGCCTCATGCTCTTTATTGTTGTCGCCTTGCTCACACCTCCCAATTCAAAAAATTCAGAAAGAGATTCAAATTCTAAAGCCTACGGGAAATATTTAAAAATCTGCCACAGTGTTGAAAACCCACAGTGTTTTCAAAAGTCCATGATATTTTTGATCTATTTATTTTCGGCCTTCATTATTTTCAACCCTATGCTTCCTACTTTGTGTGCTTATCTATTGATGTGTCAGAAACTTTGTGTGTTTTCGATCCTCTTTCATTGAAAATATTATGTGTTTTCAACCTCGCACTAGTTCCCTATCTGTCGGCTTTCTTTAAGTGCGCAAGTGTGATGACAGGTGGGCCCGGGCCTTCAAAAGCTCTTCCTAATTTGTTGTCGCATGGCCACATGTCAAAATTTTTTGACATGTGATCATGCAACCGCCTGCCACCTATCCGCGTGGTCCCAGTTCTCATTGATGTTCTTCTCAGCTGCTTGGTGGCTACTTCTCATTCGGCGACCTGGCGACTGTGTTGTCATGCAATCTCCTCTTTTATGGCAGTTAGCGGTTAGCATCTCACGGCTTGGTGAACAGTTTGTCGTGAAGTCACTGAATCTTGGTGGTTGGCAGGTGGGCTTGATTCTTCATGTGGCAGGGAAGGAGATCGACGGTCAGTGTGTGATCGCAAGGAATATTCTTTCCCCTTGCAATCATGCACCTGCCGTTAATTTTGTTTGCAGAGCGCGGTGGTCCCAGTGTCAGAGGGGAGGTGGAGATGTGTTCTGATTGGCCATCGCACAGCCACATGTCATACTTTTCTGACATGCGATCATGTGACCGCCTTCCACCTGTCCACGTGGTCCCTACTTCTTAGTGGAGTTCGGTTGCCTGGTGGTTGGTCTTCTTCTGGTGACCTGGCGACTTGCGGTCTTCTCTCAATCACTGAATCTTGGCGGTTAAGTCCCTAGCATCTGGTGACTTGGCTGGCAGTTAAGTTTTCCATAGTCACCTGATCACTAGATGGTGGGCCTAGTATTTCTTAAGCAGAGTAACAATGCGGGAGATCTACGGTTGCCGCATGATCATGAGAAATATTCCTCTCCTTTGCGATCATGCGACCGTCATTCGATTTTGGGCTTGCAGGGCATGGGTCTGATGTTAGTGACTGGGCGGTATTCAGTGAGTGGCATGATGATAGGTGACATCAGGCATCATGGTTGCGGAGTTAATGGTGGGGTCTGAGGTATGGCAGAGTGGATAAAGATCTGGCGGTGCCAATGAATTTGCTTCTTGTCATGGGTTCACGGGATGATTTGGCAGTAGCGCTATTCTTTTCGTGAACTGGCGAAAGTCCTTTGTCACCAGTTCGCCAGATGACCTAAGTGGGTTATTTTAATCCGTACAGTCATGTGTTTATGGGATTCAACTGGAGTTAAGTATTTCATCCCGCGACTAGGTTTTCGCCTTGTCACCAGTTTGTGGAATGTTAACCCGAGGTATTTGATGGGTTAGGATCTGAAGCCCGGGAAGATGAGAGATCTATGGTCGGGACTTAATTGTCAATCTTTGATCAAATCAGGACTGCCGATGTGCTGCTGGCGCCAAGACTTAGCTATTGGAGTTTGAATTTGAATCTTAGAGACGTTTCTAGTGACCAAGAAGGACTAAAATTGATGACAGAGGGGGCTAGAGTTGGTGAGATTGATCTTCTCCGTCGTTCCAGTGTGGTCCAGGGTGCCATGGGTGATTGTAGGGATTTGTGTCGTGTGGAGGAGGATAGTTTTTCTTGGCTCGAGGTGTTTTTGCAGTAAATTTTGTGGTTGTTGGGTGAAACCCTAACCCTAGCCCTAGCTATCCATAGCTTGTTGCATTCTCTCTGAGAATTCCAAGGCAGCTAGTATAAATGGCAGGTTGTTCATTTTTGTAAGGGTTCCTTCTTCTGCAAAATTTTTGAGGAGAATTGGTTGCAGTGAAGGGTCTTTTTCCTATAGATTTTCTCCTTCTCTCTGCATATAGAGTGTTCCTCTTTCTCTTGTTGGTTCAGAGAATACAATACATACTATAACAGATTTATTTTATACATGAGAACTCTGTTTGTTCTTAGTGTTACTAAGCTATCTCCATTTGAGCTTTGAATTCATTGATCATGCATCAAGGGTGTTTGAGTTGTCTACTTGTATTGCCTATGTGTTTGCAAGTGGAGTTATCTTTGCAAAGGTAACTGGTTCAAGGCTAGTGTTTATGCATGTATGAGCTGAGGTGTCAAAGATGTTTCATGCTTGTCTTCTAGTAGATGCTAGTCAATGTATTGTCTGATTTATAGGTCTCTTCTAAGGGGAGGGTTAAAATCTTTTGAATGGATAATAACATGCTTGAATGCATAGGTGGGTGTTAAGTTGAGGTTTGGTCATGGTGTGTGATTGATGTCAGGCATCAACACATTCAGTATATTGTGTTCTTATTTCATAGTTGTCTCTTGCAGTAGGGTATTTGACTCTGTGGCCCATTGGATAAGGCACTAGTCTATCAGGGACTTAGGGTATCTCAGGGGTCCCTTCAAATCCATTTAAAATTATTTTCTTTCAGTTCCACCCTTTCCCTTTCTTGTTGTTAGGATAGGTCTCTAGCTTTCAGTCTCATTCCATGCAAGTAGGGCTATTGCATGAGATTTTCTATCATTGGGGTACACGATACCTATAGGAGATTGATTGTTATTCCACATTAATCCATCTGTAGGCCTTTGGTTTTGTCATGAGGTGTCTCGTGTGTGCAGATAAGGCAATACCCACCTAAGTGAATGTGGAGCTCAAAAAAGGAAAATTTCTCTCTATCCTCATCAATTGGTTTGTTTTCCTTGTCAAGCTTGAGTGCCGAACCAGTGTTCTAAGCCCAACTATTTGATTCAAGCTTGGTCCTGCAAGGAGAAAAATCAACAAAATGGTGACTCTGCTAGGGAAGAACATAAAGAAAATCTATTAAGGTCTCTGGTTGCAGTTATATTGAAGTAATCAAAATTTTTTGACCAGATTGGTTTGACCCATCCAAGTCACCAACAAGATGGTGACTCTACTGAGGAGAGTCTAGAACAGAGTCAAATATACAATAAGCATTTGCTACATCTTCTCATCTAGTTGTGAGTGGCGGCTCTGATTTGTCTCTGTTTGATTAGTGCACTTCCTAATAAATAGTGTGTATATCTGGTGTGGCTTTGTGTTGGTTAGAAGAAGAAACAGTGAAACATTTTCCTCTGAAGGAGGTGGCGACTCTACACTATCATTTTTTTATGGAGCTGCATGGAGAGCTCTAGATCTGCCTTGCTTCCAGCCAAAGGTCTTCTACTGTAAAACTTCCAAGTATTCTTTTGTTGAAATGTATCCCTATCAAGTGTTAAGCACTATTGCAGAGGGATGAGTTGTAGTGGGCAATTCCTCATGGAGGAATATAGGCCCTTTTGTTTTGATGGCATTGAAGGTGCCCCTAATGAGTTCTCTACTGAGGATGGGAAGTGCTTGCCAAGATTCATGGCTGGTGGATCTATTTCTGCAAGCCAGCATGTTGATGTTGTCATGGGCATTTTTGGAGATATGAATATTGAACATGAGGATGTTGCCATGAGGTTATTTGTGCACACATTTTTTGATGGTGCAAGGAAGTGGTTCTTGTCCTTGCCTTCATGTTCAATCCCTTCTTGGGATGTGTTGAGAGCTAAGTTTGTTGAGCATTTTGATAAAGTTGCTGCTCTCAAGAAGGAATTAGCAAGGTTGAAATTGGTGAACTGGCAGTTAGCAGAGGACATAAGATTGCTAAGACTGGTGGCTCCTGATGATGTTCATGAGGAGGCCAATGTTTCTGATGTTGAATCTCACTATGTAGAGAGTGTTGACTATGAAGCTGATTCTGAGATCAGTGCATATGAGAGTGCTGAAGATGAATTTGAATTTGGCAATATTTTCTTTTTGTCTGTAGATTTTTCTTCTTGTCAACATGAGAAGGCAATTTTCTTGTCCCAGTGTGATGATGTTTTGTATGAAGAGGAGAATATTGGATATGATGCAGATGATGATTCCTACATAGATTGCTTCACACAAGATGATCTAAGGCTAGACGTCTCCATTCTTGTCTTGGATAAGAATGATGTTTGCAATGACAGGGATGTAGCTGATGAAGAAGAAAATGAAGCTCATAGTCCACTAAGTAGTGAAATGATTTCAGCACTCTTGGTTGACCAGTTCCAAAGGTATGCACCTTGTGTGGGCTTTGATTTGTAGCTCCCCTGTGATATACACTTTGTCACTGATAATGAGGTCAGTGTTCAAAGTGACCATGAGGACCCATGTATACAAGATTTCCCATCATGTAATGACCCTACAGAAGAAGAGGCAGAAGGACATGATAGTTTGTTTCCCTGTCATCAAGATTGCAGTGATGAACAAGTTCCTTGTTCAAGCCCTTTCCCTTCTTTTGATAAATATGATACTTATTGTGACAGTGTTGAAGACTTTGCTTTTAGCAGTTGGGATAGAAATTCTTTTGGTGAAAGTGATGATGCAGTGTTGCCCTGTCATAAGAGCTTTGAAGATGACCTTCACTTGGTTCATGGTCTAATTCATGAAGACATCATTGAAGAGCCAAGTTGCTTAGTGGCTGAAGCAATGTGTGAAGATAAATTAGAGGATCTATTTCCTTCTCAGCCAGGTAATTTTATGGTAATGCATGACAGTCAATATTCTACATTTTCTGATGCATTACTAGATCAAATTTTTGTTTCTAGTCATCAAGAAGAAGTAGATGATGTTCCCTACTTCTTGGAGTTTGAATATGAATATGATAGTCATGGCTGGAAAAACATGGGTGGTGATCAGTGCAAGTTTATTCTTTAGCCCATGAGTACTCACATATGTGTGCAGCAGAATCGTAAAGAATTTTTCATACTTGGGGTCACATATGTGGATGAAAACTAGATTTTTGATGCAGGAGGGTCACTGGTTTTCTTTTGAGGCCTTGAGCCTGGTTGTACATATCTGTAAATTTTTGTATAGTCTTTCCCTTTCCTGTTGTGTTCTTTTCCTTCATGTTCCCTGCATTTTTTGAGTTCCCTATTTTTGTCCTATGGGTGGTCTGCTCTCCCAAAAATCCTAAATTCTCGCATAGGCACAAGTTACCCATCGTCCCCAGACAGAACCACCGTTAGGCCATTTTCTGTCATAGCAAAAATTTTATGAAAATGGCCTATTTTCCTTGCAAGTGTTCTTCATTGTGTCCTACCTCGTGCTCTTTATTGTTATCACCTTGCTCGCACCTCCCAATTCAAAAAATTCAAAAAGAGATTCAAATTCTAAAGCTTGCTGGAAATATTTAAAAATCTACCACAGTGTTGAAAACCTACAATGTTTTCAAAAGTCTATGATGTTTTTGGCCTTCGTTATTTTCGACCCTGTGCTTCTTGCTTTGTGTGCTTATCTATTGATGTGTTAGAAAATTTATGTGTTTTTTATCCTCTTTCATTGAAAACATTATGTGTTTTCAACCTCGCACTAGTTCCCTGTCTGCCAACTTTCCTTAAGTGCGCAAGTGCGATGACAAGTGGGCCTGGGCCTTCAAAAGCTCTTCCTGATTGGCTGTCATATGGCCGCATGTTAGACTTTTTTGACATGTGATCATGTGACCACCTACCACCTGTCCGCATGGTCCCAGTTCTTACTGATGTTCTTCTCAGCTGCTTGGTGGTTACTTCTCATTCGGTGACCTAGCGACGATGTTATCATGCAATCTCCTCTTTTCTGGCAGTTAGCAGTTAGCATCTCACAACTTAGCGAACGGTTTGTTGTGAAGTTGCTGAATCTTGGCAATTGGTAGGTGGGCTCAATTCTTCATGCGACAGGGAAGGAGATCGACAGTCAGCATGTGATCGCAAGGAATATTCTTTCCCCTTGTGATCATGCGCCTGCCATTGATTTTATTTGCAGAGCGCGGTGGTCCCAGTGTCAGAGGGGAGGCAAAGAT
The DNA here is from genome assembly GCA_027943335.1 of Chamaecyparis obtusa. Lineage (NCBI taxonomy): Eukaryota > Viridiplantae > Streptophyta > Pinopsida > Cupressales > Cupressaceae > Chamaecyparis > Chamaecyparis obtusa. Next base: position 188,175 of record BSBK01002276.1, on the reverse strand, counting down.
GTGTTTTGATTGGCCATCGCATGGCCGCATGTCAAACTTTTCTGACATGCGATCATGCAACCACCTGCCACCTGTCCACGTGGTCCCTGCTTCTCAGTGGTGTTCGGTTGCTTGGCAGTTGGTCTTCTTCTGGCGACCTGGTGACTTGCGGTCTTCTCTCAATTGCTGAATCCTGGCGGTTAAGTCCCTAGCATCTAGCGACTTGGCTGGTGATTAAGTTTTCCACAGTCATGTGGTCACTAGATGGTGGGCCCGGTATTTCTTAAGTGGAGAACAATGCAGGAGATCTACGGTTGCCGCATGATCATGAAGAATATTCCTCTCCCTTGCGATCATGCGACCACCATTCGATCTTGGGCTTGCAGGGTGTGGGTCTGGTGCTGGTGATTGGGTGGTATTCAGTGAGTGGCGTGATGATAGGTGGCATCAGGTGTCGTGGTTGTAGAGTTAATGGTGGGGTCTAAGGTATGGCGGAGTGGATAAAGATCTGGTGGTGCAGATGAATTTGCTTCTTGTCATGGGTTCGCAGGATGATTTAGCGGCAGCGCTATTCTTTCCTCAAACTGGCAAAAGCCCTTTATCGCTAGTTCGCCAGATGAAGTAAGTGGGTTATTTTAATGCGTGCAGTCGTGTGTTCATGGGATTCAACTGGAGTTAAGTATTTCATCCTGCAACTAGGTTTTCGCCTTGTCACCAATTCACAGAATGTTAACCCAGGGTATTTGATGGGTTAGGATCTGAAGCCCTGGAAGATGAGAGATCTATGGTCGGGACTTAATTGCCAATCTCCAATTGAATCAGGACCACCGATGTGCTGCTGGCACCAAGACTTAGCCATTGGAGTTTGAATTTGAATCTCAGAGATGTTTCTAGCGACCAGGAAGGACTGAAATTGACAGAGGGGGCTAGAGTTGGTGAGATTGATCTTCTCCACCGTTCCAGTGTGGTCTAGGGTGCCATGGGTGATTGCAGGGATTTGTGCCATGTGGAGGAGGACAATTTTTCTTGGCTCGAGGTGTTTTTGCAGTAAATTTTGTGGCTATTGGGTGAAACCCTAACCCTAGCCCTAGCTATCTATAGCTTGTTGCATTCTCTCTGAGAATTCCAAGGCAGCTAGTATAAATGGCAGGTTGTTCATTTTTGTAAGGGTTCCTTCTGCAAAATTTTTGAGGAGAATTGGTTCCAGTGAAGGGTCTTTTTCCTGTAGATTTTCTCCTTCTCTCTGCATATAGAGTGTTCCTCTTTCTCTTGCTGGTCTAGAGAATACAATACATACTATAATAGATTTATTTTATGCATGAGAACTTAGTTTGTTCTTACTGTTACTAAGTTGTCTCCATTTGAGCTTTGAATTCATTGATCATGCATCAAGGGTGTTTGATTTGTCTGCTTGTATTTCCTATGTGTTTGCAAGTGGAGTTATCTTCGCAGAGGTAATTGGTTTAGGGCTAGTGTTTATGCATGTATGAGCTGAGGTGTCAAAGATGTTTCATGCTTGTCTTCCAATGGATGTTGGTCAATGTATTGTCTGATTTATAGGTCTCTTCTAAGGGGAGGGTTAAAATCCTTTGAATGGATAATAACATGTTTGAATACACAGGTGGGTGTTAATTTGAGGTTTGGTCATGGTGTGTGATTGATGTCAGGCATCAACACATTCAGTATATTGTGTTCTTATTTCATAGTTGTCTCTTGCAGTAGGGTATTTGACTTTGTGGCCCATTGGATAAGGCACTAGTCTATCAGGGACTTAGGGTATCTCAGGGGTCCCTTCAAATCCATTTAAAATCATTTCCTTTCAATTCCACCCTTTCCCTTTCTTGTTGTTAGGATAGGTCTCTAGCTTTCAGTCTCATTCCATGCAAGTAGGGCTATTGCATGAGATTTTCTATCATTGGGGTATAGGATACCTATAGGAGATTGATTGCTATTCCACATTAATCCATCTACAGGCCTTTGGTTTTGTCATGAGGTGTCTTGAGTGTGTAGATAAGGTAATACCTACCTAAGTGAATGTGGAGTTCAAAGAAGAAGGAGGATTTCTCTCTATCCTCATCAATTGGTTTGTTTTCTTTGTCAAGCTTGAGTGCCTAAGCAGTGTTCTAAGCCTAACTATTTGATTCAAGCTTGGTCCTACAAGGAGAAGAACCAACACCAGGGACCAAAATAAATTGCAGAGACAAGAGGGCAAAACATGAGGCCATGAAAATTTTAAGTGAAGCTCAGTAGGATAAAACAGAGGCCCTGGAAAGGATGATAGCCAAATTTGCATGGACAGGGAAATTTGGGTAACAGCTGCAACACCCTAGGAGTAGAAGCAAGCATCTTGTTTCTCTCCTTCATTTCATTATTTTTTCTTAAAAGATACTGCCTCTCCATTAGAGCGTTTACCTTTTTAGCCTCTCTCTCCTCTTGTAACCTTTTTTATATGGCATCCTACTTTGCCAACTACAACCTAAGTGCATTTAGGTCATGTGGATCTATCATGTTGTCTTCAGAGCTTGATGACACTTCCACATCAGTAGGGTGCTAATATGGGAAATGCACTCGCCTTGGTTCCATGAGTTTCCTTCTGAAATTATCCTCATCAAGATCTAAATCAATCTCAAAACCCATCTCTCTGGCTTGTTCATCCTAACCTGTAGGCAATGAACCCTTGTCTTGAAATACAGCCTCTGGGGTGTCATAAAATTTATCTTTAGAGTGACCACCATCTGATCTAGAAACTCTATCCTATGAACCTTCCTCACTTGAGGAAACATGTGGTGCTCTACCTCTGGTATCTCTTTGTTCTCTTATGGGAGCACTAGTAGACTCACCATTTCTCTTGATCCAACTCTTCTTCTCCTATCTAGGTAACTGTTCCAAAGTAACCTCTGGATTCTTCCTGACAAAGGACCTAGTATTCCTTTTTTTGTCCATGATTTGCAATCTATAGCACTGGTTCTAACCTTTTGAGTCACCACCCACCTAGATGGGAAAACCTTTAACTGAATACAACAGGAAAACAAGAGTGCACTTTGAAAACCTTTATCTCTAGACTCTCCCCAGTAAAGTCGCCATTTTTTTGGGAGTTCCCTTTGATCTTCAACTTGTAGATTTATACTTTGATGGATAACTTTAATATAACTTTGACTCTATCACCACTCCAAAGTCTACAAGGAAGAGGGCCAATTAACAAGGATCAACAATGAGATCCTCCTACACTTTGAGCCTTAATACTCAGGCGGGTGTACCCTTGACTCACTTCTCCAAAGGACTCTCAAAACAATATACAGCTATACCCCTTACCAATTGATTAAAGATTTTATCATTTAAATGTGTGTGTGTGATTGATGATGAACAACCTCCAGAGAATGGACCAGTGCTTTAACCAAGGGCAGAGAGTCACCTAATAACATATATCAACTAAACCCTAACTTAAACACACTTGAATTCAGGATAAGTGCTTTGCCTATTATCCTTCTCACTCACATATCAGGACATCAAATCCTTATCTAGCCATGAACTCACTGAAACTACCTGAAAGACTTTAATCCTAACTTTGTTAGGAACTCAAAGATAATCTCAAAATACTCTTTGTTTACCATATGATAACCCACTTTGTGAAACTAACATATATGAGCTCAAGAACAAAATAAGAAGACATACAAAAACATGAGATTGGAATCCAAAATGTATTCTCATTAAAATTTTCAGGATCAATACATTATGAAACAACAAAATGCAATGAGACAAACCCTAAATCCAAGCTCTCCCTGTTCAGTAAATTAACATCAACAACCAGGGACCAAAAAGAAAGTTTTGGAACCCTCACCAAGTCAAAAATGCTACAATATATACCCCTTAGTCATCTTGGAAACTCAAAACAGGTTGCAACAAGCTACGGATGACTAGGGTCAAGGTTTCACCCACTAATCCAACTTAAATAGTCAAGAATTTATTACAGGGGATGAAAACTAGTCGGGCATGTCTGAGAAAGATTTGCACTTATGATAGATCTCTGAGAAAGTACTGCAAATCATGGAATTCTATGTCAATCGGTCCTTTTAGCTTCCTACAACGTGCCTTGAGCAACATTTGCCCATACCCTTTATGGCACAAAAACACCTCTGTAGTCAATCATCAAGCCTCTAGACTCTGCAGACACACTGAGAAATCAATTTCACCAAATCCAGCCACTGAAACAATAAATTTTAGTCCTTTTGGTCGCACGAAACCCTTTACAAATTTCAATTTGAAATTAAATGACTAGTTTATGGCGCTAGCAGTGAATCAGTGGTCAACATTCAAACTAAGATCAACTTTAAGTCATGACCGTCTGATCCTTCCTATTTGTGGTCTTATGTCTTTACCTTTAAATATGACCTCAGCCACATTTAGTGAACTAGCAACTGAAGGTTTCCGCCAGCTCGCAAAACACTTTATGTTACCACTAAAATATTTAGCAATTACGTGACCTTCCTTTGCTAAATCGCCAAACCTTTTAGAACACTACCAATTCCTCTCACGAATGAGTGAACCCATTGAAATTTGTCAGGCCGCCAAACCTTGTCCAAACTACCAAAAAGACCGAGAAACACTACTGGGCCCGCATCAAGAAAATTGATGGTTGTCTCATCTTCACATAGACCTCCAAGATTCCTCCAAATCATAAGACAACTGTCCGATGAAGAATCTTTCCCTACTTTGACAACCCTCTGACAGGATATGAAATCAATAGTTGGCGCATCTTCACATGTATCAGAAAAAACCCATTAGATTACATGTCAACCATCGATGCTCTGCAAGTGTCAGAGCCCACTGAACCTTGAAAAACCTGGCCCCACTAACAACATGTCCAGTCACACAACATGGACCAATCAAATAATGACAAGTCAGCACATCTGGCATGTGGACCTATTGCACCTTATCCCCTCTGAAAAATTTAGAATTGATGGATGTCGCATGATCTTAAACCTCTGACACATCCCATCAGATCATGCACCCATCGTTGATTTTCTGACAATGTTAGGACCCTCTCACAAACTTGAAAACTAGGTCCCACTAACAACTGCCACTGTATTACATTGTGGACCAATCAAAGACTACAATTTGTACCTACATGTCACCTTGGACCCATAGTTTGAAGCGCCATGTCATAAAGAGAATCAACGATCGTCGTAAGATCGCAAGCATCTAACAAAACCCTTGCGAACTTATGACAACCGTAGGATTGAAAAGCTATCAAAAAGACTAGGCCCAGGAAACATTAAGCTGAAAACATAGGAAATATTAAGGCACTGACTTAGGAAAAATATTTCGCTGAGACTTAGGGAAATAAAACAAAAAGGGTCCGACATAAAACCTTAGTCACATAATCACATAACATAAAAAAGGTTCACGCAATCATGCGACAAAGAGGTTAACAATTTAGCACATGCATTATAGAACTTTTAAGTGGCCTAAATAAAGTAACATGAAATTAGAACAAGGCCAGGGCACTACAAAGGGCTTTTCACACCAACGGCTAGTTTTTGAAAAAATTGAACTAAGGGTTTATGCCAAAGACCTAAAAACAACTGCAGAGACCAGAAGAAAAATTGCTAGAGCCATGAAATTTTTTCAAGGTGCTAACACACCTAAAATTCATATATGTAAAATTTATATTATAACCACTTAGATAATGCTTTGAAAACATCACACTACACATACACCTAAAAAACAATATTAAAACATTGCCTCCATTCCTGCTATTGATAATAGCATCTTGCAAACTAGTGCTATTTCTCATGGTCTGATAAGCTATGAAAGCATTGAAGGAAAGAAAGGAAGAGCATATATAGTAATAGAAATAGTTTATATTAATCAAAATAAACTATTATAATGTTATCATATCAGCTCTTTCTCAGACAAACACACAACTTACAATATCAGCTGACAGCTCTACAGAGCTGGACTCATAAGAGCGAAGGCAAAATTAGAAAACTTGAGAGAGAGAAAACATAAAATAATGTTATCATGGCAAATTAGAAGTGTGTGGAACAAGATAATATGACAAGGAGCAGTTGGAAGAGTTAATAGAAAATCTTTTCAAATTCATAACAAAATCTTCTTTGACTTATGCTGAGATTTGTTTAAATGCATGGAGGATGTAAAACTATTGTTCAACTGGGTAGCTGGGATTACAATCTCCAACACTCCTCCTTAATCCAAACTACCACTTCCAATTTCAATCTGTTTCTTCACTTCTTGCTTTGAAACTTCAGAATCTTGAATCTTCAAGTTCAAGAGATCAAACTTAGGAAATCCCATAATGCTGTTGGGATGCTCTGCTCATGAGCTCTGGCCCTTTTGTTTACCTGCTCATTGTTAGTTTAGGTGCCAAACACTTATATTGTTTACCTGTCCATTGTTAGTTTAGGTGCCAAACCCTTATATTTTCTCAGCACCTCCCATAGAGTCACACTGTTGGCACTCGGAGATCCCAGTGGGCTCTGCTGGCCTCAAACATTGCTTCCAAAAATATAAAATGGTGCGGCATTCAATCATATTACTTTTTTATCTTACTTCTTTTTCTCTTAATAGCTTTGCACACTTTAATACAGTTGCAGCTGTTGGAAGACTAGATAGTTTGGAAAAAATTGAAGCACAAGCATAAAAGTAAACTGCAAGAAGACAGTCAAAGATGTGTTTGAAAAGTAGATTGAAGATTTGTAGAATTAAATTGAATGTTGCTAAAGAAAAGAGGCTGGCAAACCAAGGAGAAGTCACCGAAATATGAAGTTGTCATACAAGGTGAAATATTTATCTTGGAGATTGGAGATTGATTGTGTTTGTAGAATGTAAGGTCATCGTTTGTTTGAAGAACCAATAAGAGTTTAGATTGCTAGATGCAAAACAAAGGGTTTTTGTATTTTTTCTTTTGTATAATATGTCATTCAAAACAACGTTAGGCTATCTACTCTCTTTTATTTGTTTAATTTTTTTAGATATCTTATGAGTCTCGCCATAGAAATTGCTTCAATAGAAGTAGCCATAACTTCACTCAACATAATAAGGAATTGAACTTTTAATTTTAAACTTTTTGTACTTTTTGTAATTAGATGTTTTTCAATTTTCTCAATTTCTTTCTACTATAGGCCAAAGGTATTGTTGGCCTATAATTCACAATCATGTAGTACAACTAGAAGCACTAAAAGCCAAAAAGAGTTTGGATAGTTCTCTGATCCTATAACTATGCCACTCTGCATCTATTTTGAAAAATATGAAACCTTTTCCAACCTCCCAGAGTTAGTTTATTTCTTTATACAACCTTACCAACTTAATTTTTTGTTGAAGCCAGTTCTAAAGTATTTAGAATCTTCCACTTCTTCAAAAGTACTACATTCAAAGTAAAACTTATGTTGGTTATATTTTCTTTTGTTAGAGAAAGCCTTCATTCATGTTTTTCTAATATTGTCTTGTATCCTCGTTGTTCTATAAAACTACTCGAGGAAAAGTAAGTGTTCTTGCAAATCAAGAGCATATTTAGAAATCAATATAAGGTTATCTGCATACAAAAGAAGCCTTATCACAAACTGACCCAAATGGGCACAATCACTACCTTGTAAGTTTAACCACTCTTCAAGTTTTTCAATATATAAACCTAAAAGGGTAGGATACAATGGGCACCCTTAATTGACCCATGTATCACTCCTAAAACTTTTGAAATTTCTAGTTGAAGTTCTAATTTTGACTTTAATCTTCTCATACATCCTATGAATAACTAATCTAAGATGTATAAGAATACCAAGTTCCTCCATCTTATGCCAAAGCTTGTATCTAGGGACTATATTAAAAGATTTTTGTGAAATCTACAAAGCAACAAAATGCTTCCTCCTTGTTCTCCCAAAAAAATTTAATGATGTGCCTCAAAGTTATATCATGGTCAACCATGGAATGCTTAGATCTGAAACCTACTTGTCCTTTAGCACATTTATCTCTTTCTTCCTCCCAATTGCTAATTCTAATTTCAACCTACCTCCAAATAACATTGTAAATAATGTACTTATCATAAAGGTCCTATAATGGGAGAGAATATTAAAATCACCACTCCTAGAAAAAGGAAAATTGCTAGGCTAGTTGTCCAATCAAAAGAGAACCCATGTTGATTGATGTTGTTGCAAATTTACATGATGTGAGGTGCAATAATTTTCATACCCCACTTTAGATACTCTACTTGAAGATTAACTAAGTCTTTTTTTTTTCCAACACCTAACTTCTTGCTACTCATTGATGCAACACACTCATACACATTCAAGCTAATTTTGTCATTACAAAATAAGAACCAAAACTCAAGATAGATTTGAAAATTCTTTATTTCCATTCATCAACTCTGCTTCTACAATGATCAAAAGATCCTTAAACAAAATAAAACTCTCAAAAAAACTAAAATCCCAAAAATTACTTTTTTGGCAGTTTTCACAAAAAATAGTTTTCTGCCATTTTTGGTAATTTTTAAAACAACTCCTAAAAAGCTGATTTTTTTTGTGAAGATTTCTAAAACTAAGATAAGATTAATTGCAAACTAATCTTCAAAATTGGAAATAAGGTTTCAAAGTTATTAAAAAAAACAACTTTTCTAAAAAACTAAAAAAATACTAAAATCTTAAAAAAAACACTAAAAGCTACTACATCATTCTCCTCTGATTGAAAAGAACAAATCCTTATTGCAAGTTATTTTTTAATGCATGTTTCTTTTTTAGATCTAATCCTTCCCATTATACCAGATATTGTCGTATTGACCCGAAGAAGAGAAAATTGAAGCCCTCTTAAATGCAAGTCTACTCCTTTTTCCTAGTTTTCCAATTCTTTGGCAATTTGTCCTCTTTACAACTATCCTTGGATCCTTCTTCCCCTTCTTTTTCTTAACCCATATCCTATTCAACACCAGCTTAATTTTTAGATTCCAAAATTTGATTTCTTGTGCATATACTTCAATAGCATCATTATTTATGTCTTCATCATATAATATTACACTAGTACAATTGGCACCTATTTTTGATGAACAAATGGTCAAACTTTCTACCAATATTGGTTGAACGATCTACGAATGTCCTTGTCATTATTTTTCTAGTCAAGCTTTTGATATATCATTGTTAACGTAGAATGCTCTACGCTAATCTTCGTCGAAACTGACATCTGCAATTGGTGGGTTTATTTGTCGAACTTTCGACCACCGTTGGTCAAAATGTTTGGCCCGCCTGACCAAGATGCCAAAATCACGACGCTAAATTTTGACCAAAATTAGTCAAAATTTAGACAAATGTTGGTCAAAATATTTGACCCGTTCGACCAGGATGCCAAACCCACGATGCTACATTTTGACACAAAATGGTTGATATTTATACCAGACTTGGTGAGAGTTTCGACTAAGGTGAGTCAAAATTTTGACCAAATATGGAATTTAAAAAACAAAAAATCATTAGTCGCTGTAATAAAATTTATCCTTTCGATCTCCAATGACACATTTCTCCATAAAATATAGCGAAGGTTTCACATCCCACTTCCTTTACCCATCGCCATGACTTCTACACCAACAATGTCATCGCTGATCGCCACAACCAAATCCGCAAGATCCCGCTCACCAATGATCGCTATAGGTTATAGCAATACACCATTCTTTATCCCTCATCGCCATATCAATAATGAGTTTTCTCCACACATCAATGAACCCAATCGCTATATGCTACAGTGATCATCGGTGAGTGGGATCTTGCGGATCTTTGGTTGTGGCGATCAGCGATGACATTCTTGGTATAAGTCATGGCTGATCACTGATCGCCACAACCAGATCTACAAAATCCTGCTCACCGATGATCGCTATAGGTTATAGCGATACACCATTCTTTATCGCTCATCACCATATCGATAATGAGTTTTCCCCACACAATGCTGAATCTGATCGCTATATGCTACAGTGATACCATACCCAATCTGACCTTACTGCCTTCGCTATAGCATACCCCAATATCTGATGTCTTATCTCTATAGCTATAGTGATATGTGAAAAAATCATATATATCATGGAATTTAAAATGAAGAGAAATGATAAGAAATGAAGAGAAATGATAAGAAATATGCTTATTTGTAATCTAATAGATTTTGAAATCATGTAATCTATTAGAACTTAAGAACCCAGAGGTAGAAGACATAAATAGATGCAAACTCATAGCTTGTTGATAAGTTCTCTGGCTTGCAAAGTATGTAGCCTAGTAAGCCTTCAAGCTTTGTTGTGATGTTCCAACAACATTTAAGGGATCTCAAATGACTGACTTTGTTTTTCTTTGCTTCACCTATGGGATGTAGAATTGAATTGTAAGTTACAGGAATGATCTGAAAGAAAAATATTAAACTATACATCCACTAGGAGAATTTATATCCAAGCATTGATTTAGTCTATCAAAGTTACTCAATGCTTTTATGGTTTTGATGGTTAAATTGAATCTACTTTCAAGTACATAAATATGTTGTGAGAAAAATTAGTGGAAGTAAATTGTTGAAAGAACCAGTTTTAGTGATTGTTTCAAGTACGCTTGAAAAGAACATATAGGTGAAATATTTCATGTTATATTTTGACCTAACCAACAATATGGATGCCCAAAAAAATCAAATGAGGCTAAGGAAATACCCCTATACACCAGATCAACATATATTGCCCACAAGGATTATACAACAATTCAAAATTTATTTATTATGAGATCCATAAAGGTAAGAAGCATATCATGGCATATGCACATTAAACTTCAATGCATATACCAGGTTTGAGATTGATTAGTAGCAAAAAAAATAGAACATCTCTTCGCCTTGATTGAGAAAAAAGAAAGTTGCGATAATCATGAATAAATGACTCCTACAAATGTGACTTTCAAAATTTTAAAGGAACGTAGTGGGCCATAAGGTGTAATGATTTATATGTACCTTTTTACATGAATCAAATGTTAAAACATTGCAAGTAAAAGTATCGAATCACTCTAGCTGCCTTTAAAGACTAGAAGAAACTTGCTTTAAATGATAGATAAAGGTATTAGTCAATTTATTCAAATGTATACATCTTCCTTCAAAATTGGTTTCAATCTAGGATGACAAATACATTCTCATTGTGAGTATGTGCAAGATCATGGTATGCCAAAAAGTGGTGATGTGAAAAAAACTTATTTTCACTCATCCAAAAGCGCACAAATAGATTTGTTGACTTTTTGGTAGGCCTGGGTATCAAAACACCTGGCCAAACCAAAAGCTAAACCTGAAGGCATTATCAAATATCTGATATTATTAGATATCTGATATTTGCCAGTGAATATAAATCACTGTACCCAGCCATGTTCAACATTTTTTCATTGCAAAAATGTGAACGCAGCTAGGCTTTCAGATATCTGATCTCATATCCCCTATCTGATTTTTCCCAAATTTCCCGAGTAAGTGAAGCTTCTATTTTTTATTATTTTAATTGTTTTTTGTTGTTTTTAAATATAAATATATAGTTTTTTATATAAAAATTAGGGTAGCAATGAGTTTTTATATTGTTTTTTAAAATTCATTGTAATTATCTATTTTTTTCATTGCTATCAAACATGGAATCAAAAAACCCTCCTAATGATCCCACAAACAATCCAGACCCACCTCCCAACAATCCCCCACCTCCAGAAGATGTACCTATCACAAACCCTCATCGTTTAGAAGATCTAATAGGAGATAATCTAAATGAATTTAGAGGATTGGAAACCGCATATGCCAATATCCCCACATTGCGCCCCATGTTTACGACATTGAACACAATAATTGAAAACATGGAGAAACTGACACAGCAACATAATGCTACTCTTCTTTGGTGCGATGACATGCACGCCCAATTTGATGATGGGCTTGATTATGATCAAGTCATGAACCTAAATATAACAAAACATGACATAGCTAATCTTTTTGTGGATCCTAAAACCAGTCTAAAAGTAGACCCTAAAAAAACCAAGTTGTCAATTAAATGGTGCACAAATAGTGCAATACGTGACAACTTTTGGGACCGTTGGTGGATGGTTTTTGATAGACCACCTCACAACAATTTGGATGTCCCATTTTATTTTCTTTGAAAATTGTATGCTGAATTTGTACTTGGTCATAAGGCGGATTATTGGAGTATGAGACAGAACCAGGGTGTAGGTTTAGGTGCTCCGCAAGATAGGCCATCATCACAATGAGTGAAATCCCGCACATATGTCCCCCCTCCTGAGATTTCACCACCTCCCACAGTGCAGCATCTAGACATTATTGTTGAGGTTGGCTCACAGACTATTCGAGCCATTCTCGCATTGAGTGATATGTTGGTTACGCAGAGCACAACATTGTTGCCTCCTCATCCTGATGCTTCTGGAACTTCCATGAGCTCACATATTTGTGTGGCCCACACTTGCGTTATATGCAAGAATATTTGCCTTGGTCCCCTGACTGATAGTGATACATATAGTTTCAGCTTCGATGGGGATGACTCTACATAGTACACTACAGGCACTGAAGCAGCTCATGGAGATGTGCATCAGGAGCCTACAGTGACATGGACTCCCACTATTACGGTAAGGGTAAACCGTTCACTTTTTACATTATTTTTTAATTTTATTGTTCATATTTTTAGTAGAATTTCCTTATAATAATTTCCCACTTATGTCTTTTTATGTGTTACATTTATGTTCAGTTGATGATAGAGGAGGAGATGGCATAGGTGGAGGGGTCCACGCTTTCAGCCATATCATTTGGTCTTGACTCTTCCACAGTACATATGTTTTAATGTACTCATTGGTTTCCTTTTAAATTATGATAATAGTATATGTACATTTTTTTCTAATTTTTTATGATCATCTTTTAAATACTGATGCAGGTGTCACCAATTGCCACTGGGGGGAAATGTGAGGGGGTGCAAGTCTTAGCTGTTGATAAAGGAAAGGTAATTAAGTAATTTAGTTTGTTTATGCATACATGTATACTTGTCAATTGTGCATACTTGTTCTTAATTTACATGGTTTATTTGATAGAGAGTGGCATGTGATGATGTCGTGAGACCCTATCGTCACAATAGAGTCACAGGTGTGTGCTAAAATGTTGTCACACTTCTATGAATCCTTACATGCAAGAAAAATCAAGAATGAGCCCTCACAAATCGATCCATAGCTCTCTATGCATGGAGTTGCAAGATTTGTAAAATTGCTCTCAGCTAGAGCTATAAACTCATGACCTTGCTAGTCAACCACACAATGAGAGATTCCAAATCAAAGACAAGGGCAACAATGCCAATATCTCCAATGAAATCAATATGGATGTAATGAAATGCAAACTAATCTATGAGAATAAAAGATGCAAGCTATGCTATGAAAGAAAAAAACAAGTGTTACAAATTCTCCTATTAAGCTATGTGAGATTAATCTATTGCATAAAGGAAATCTATACTAAAAATACCATGATTATGCAACTATGATGTAAGAAAACAAGCTAAATGAAATGCAACAACAATGTCTTCAAAGCTTGAATGCAAGAATGTCTTCAAAGAGCTCCAAATGACCTAGAAAACCTGCAGCATAACATTAGCATAAAAACTTAAGATATGAAAATGAAGAAAAGAGCTCTTCTTTTATAGGAAGTGAAAAGGAATGGACCATTGTGATTAAGAGGAAAAAGACTTAATCAACAGTGGAGAAAAAAAGAAGCTTGATCTTTGTGCACAAATATCCTCCAATAGAAAAATAAGAGTTGACTTTAGTGTCCATATGAGACAAAAAGTATTTTTTCTCTTTTTATAAAATAAGGATAATACTTTATTTGTGCAACATAGGATAAGAAGAAAAGTGGAGATTTTTTATTTAAATAAAAGGGGAGGAAATTCCTTTTAATTAAATAAAGGCTTAAGATAAAGTGATTTTATTATTTAATTAAAAGAGATTTTTAATTAATTAAAATGGAGCATGTTCTCTTAATTAAATAAGATTTTTATTTTTTTTCTCTTTTAAATTAAAATAAGGCTCAAACCTTAGGAAATATTGAATTGATTATGATTTGATCAAGGAAATTGATATAATTGATATTGTTGATATTTGAAAATATTGATTCATGGATTTGACAAATTGTTGAATGGGGGCCCAAAGTCTAAGCGACCATTTTAGGGTGTATACAATAGGCATATCCATTCGGAGTGATAGCCCCATGGTATGTACATTTCTAAAGTTATTTGTGTGTATTTTTCTATCAAGTATATATAATATGGTCAAGTTATGATAATATGAAGTATCTGTTTGGCTTTTGTAGGTCACTCCTAGTTTGAAGGAGCCAGAATGACAAGGGTTTGTATCATTGATGACTCAGCCAACAATCCCTGAAGAAAGTTCAACATAGGTAAGTTTTAATGTTAATTCAGTTATTTTGTAAACATATATTTGCTACCAATTTTTTAACATTAAATAGTATAACTCACAAATCAATCTCATGTTTGTAAACATATACAGGTGGGAGTCATCATTGGTGGCACGATTCCTACGCTACCTAGGACATATATTAGGTCTCCTGCTCGTGGGAGGAGACAGAGAGGAGAGGTATATGAGAGTTCAATTTTAGTTTAAATTTTATTTATTATTAGTGACTATGATTCTGAATTTTAATCTAACGTGGGGTTTCACTTTTGTGTTTGAATGTAGGATCCATTAGAGCCAAAGAGTACTTCAAAGAGGCTCCATTTTGATGATCCACCAGTAGAATAGGATGTCCTAGAAATATTTGTAGTTGAACTTCTTATTTTGAGATGTTATATGACATATTTTGAGATGGTGTATGCCACATTGTAACTAGATATGTTGACATATAATCATGAGGATAGAATTATTGTTCATTTTGATATATATATATATATATATATATATGAAACTTGATATTCGATCCAATTTGTTAATTGTCTATTCATTTATTCATTGTTAGTATGTAAATATGCTTGTGCGTATGTACTCTTGTGTACAATTTATGCCTTAATTATATTCATGTATATTCAAGTACAATATTCATAACCTAAATTCACGTGTATAGGCTACGTGCATGACTTAAGTGAATTCATGTTGTATGTTTTATAATTATGTGCTACATGTATGCTTCATGACTTAAGAAAATTTATGTGTACGCTTTATGTGCTACGTGTGTTCACATGTGTAATTCATCATTTGAGGTATATAAGGATATCTATTAAAGTGGTTTCAAGGTTTGTAGACTTACCTTTTACTCCCAATGGCTAAAAGACTTCAAACTGGCCTAATTACATAATTTCAAACACCCTTTTACCCTGTTGGCCATATCAAAACATATTGGTCTTTTGGACAAAATATTAGTACTTTATCTGTACCCCTGCAAATACACTAGGAACACCTAAGAAACATAGTCTTGTAGCATCTCATGGATTGCTGATACCTCTCACAAGGTCTGAGTTATGAGGCTTGATAGTTTGCTGACCAATCGTGCTTAGTGCAACTTTCAACTAACCCTCACTGCAAGTTTTGGCATCGAGCGAGACTGGCATGCCAAATTCAAACAAATTTGAATGTCCCAGAGCGGAGAGAGGTTATTGTAGGCCTTGTAAATTCCATCATGTAGCATCTCATGGATCTCTGATACCTCTCATAGAGTTTGAGTTATGAGCCTTGAAATTTCACTTCCCAATCATGCTTAGTGCACCTTGGGGACACTTTGGTCCGGCGTGGTCCAGAATGTTCTACTGACTCAGTGGTCAAAATGGGGTTGTACCTAGTGTTTACCCACCCAATCGGAGCTAATGGCATAGTCCATTCAGTGCCAGGATGAATGGTTTGGAAGTAAACCATTGGTGCAACTTTCAACTGACCTTCACTGCAAGTTTTGGCATTGAGCGAGACTAGCGTGCCAAATTCAAACAAATTTGAATCTCCCAGAATGGAGAGAGGTTATTGTAGGCCTTAGAAACATCATCCTATAGCATCTCACAAATCTATGATACCTCTCACGGGGTCCAAGTTATGAGCCTCGAAAGTTCACTGCCCAATCGTGCTTAGTGCACCTTGGGGACACTTTGGTCCGGCGTGGTCCGGAATGTTTTGTTGACTCAATGGTCAAAATAAGGTTGTTCCTAGAATTTACCCACCCAACTAGAGCTAATGGTGCAGTCCATTCGGTGCCAAGATGAATGGTTTGGAAGTAATCTATTGGTGTAACTTTCAACTGACCCTCACTATAAGTTTTGGCATCGAGTGAGACTGGCGTGCCAAATTCAAAAAAATTTGAATCTCCCAGAATGGAGAGAGGTTATTGTAGGCCTTGGAAACATCATCCTGTAACATCTCATAGATCTTTGATACCTCTCACGGGGTCTGAGTTATGAGCCTCAAAATTTTGCTGCCCAATCATTCTTAGTGCACCTTGGGGACACTTTGCTCTGGCGTGGTCTGGAACATTCTGCTGACTCAGTGGTCAAAATGGGGTTGTTCCTAGTGTTTACCCACCCAACTAGAGCTAATGGCGTAGTCCATTCAGTGTCAGGATGAATGGTTTCGAAGTAATCCATTGGTGCAACTTTCAACTGACCCTCACTGCAAGTTTTGGCATCGAGCGAGACTGGCGTGTCAAATTCAAAAAAATTTGAATCTCCCAAAATGGAGAGAGGTTATTGTAGGCCTTGAAAACATCATCTTGTAGCATCTCATGGATCTCTGATACCTCTCACAAGGTCCAAGTTATGAGCCTCGAAAGTTCACTGCCCAATCATGCTTAGTACACCTTAGGGACACTTTGGTTCGGTGTGGTCCGGAACGTTCTACTTGTATGCACCCTAAAATGGTCACCTAGACTTTGGGCCCCATTTATTTGATTTATCAATCCTGAATCAGTTTTATCAATAATCAATATTTTCAACATTATTAATTTCTTGATCAAGTCTTAATTTCGATCATATATTGGATTTTTATCCTATGGGCTAATCATTTATCCTAAGTCTTTATTTGATTAAAAAGAATATTTCCTCCCCTTTTGATTAAATAAAAAGCCCCATTTTCTTCTTGTCCTAAGTTGCACAAATAAAACATTATTCTTATTTTACAAAAAGGAAAAAAAGCACGTTTTGTCTCACATGAGGCTCAAAATTCAACACTTCACTCTCATTGGAGGATACTTGTGCACATGGATTACTCCTCTTCCAACCTCCACCGCTGATTAAGACTTTTGCCTCTTAATCTCAATGGTTCGTTCCTTTGCATTTCTTATAAAAGGAAAGCTCTCTCCTCTATTTTCATACCATGTTTTGAATACTAATCTTATGCTGCAGGAATTCTTGGAGACTTTTGGAGCTTTTGGAAACCTTATTGTTCTTAGTCTTTCATTCTTTCATTTTAGCTTCATTTCATAGCTTAGTTTCCTTTGATGCAATAGATTAATCTCACATAGTCTAAATAGGAAGGATTTGTAACACTTGTTCTTTCCATTTCATAGCTTAGTTGCATTGCATTTTCATTTCCATAGACTAGTTTGCATTGCATTTTCATAGTGATTCTTGAGGATATTGGCATTCTTGCCCTTGTCTTCATTTGAATCTCTCATTGTGTGGTTCACTACCAAGGTCACAAGCTTGTAGCTCTAGCTGAGAGCAAATACTTCATAGTCCCTTGCAACTCCATGCATAGAGAGCTATGAGCCGCTTTGTGAGGCCTTATTCTTGAGCAACCTTGCATGTAATGGTTCATAGAAGTGCACCATTTTAGTGTGTATATTTTTGGCACCCACCGTGGGGCAGAGTAGATAGGCTTTGTCCTTTAATTTCTTGCATTTTCATCATTTTTTGGATTATTTTTCAAAAATTTTGCAGTCTCTGGTCTTTTTCTCAAAATATCACGCGATACTTCTCAGGTATATCGCGTGATATACCTTACTATACACGTGTGACACTTCGCGCCAGAGAAGAATCGCACGGCAGTATTGAGGTATATCGCCTGGTGTCGTGCGAAGTATCACCAGCCTATTGTGCAGTATATCACCCGAACTGAGGTATATCACGCGGGTATAGGAAACTATATCGCGCAATACTGGTGAAGTTCAGGGTATATCACCTGATTTGACAGAGACCTGCAGTTCAAGCTTTATCATCCGAATCTGATCATATTTAGTTTGTTGGTTTTCTTTACTGTATTTAGATAGGTCTAACCTGCATCTTTTAGCTTAGTTAAATCAGTTTCTTGCAATTATTTTTATTGAGATTTTGGATTTTGCTAACATTGTGAGCCTAACTAGTTGTGATTGTCGGTGTCTTTTGCTTGAGAAGCTTGCCAAAAATCATGTCAAAGAGGGGTACTAAAAATTTTTGCATGGCTACCCAAAAAGCATAAAAACAAAAAAAAATATTGCTTGTTTATTTTCTTTCCTTTCAAGTGTGGCATTCACTAATTGTATTAGAAATTTTTAAAACCTTGTGAAAGGGATTTTGAGGTGGTAGGAGAAGTATGCTCTTCACCTTTAGGTGAATCAAAAAATCTTGACCCATCTTAAGGTTTTGGAAGCAAGGGAGTAATTGAATCTCTTTGCTTGGTGTGTTTGGGAGAGATTCTTGAGATAGGGGAGTATGCTCTTCACCCTTGTGGTGAACCAAAAACCTTGAACCTCAAGAGTTGATCCACTTTTTGTTTAGTTTAGGAATCCTTTAGCGGGCCTGCTCTTGAGCAATTAAGAGGAATGACTCAAGTGGGGACAACCTTGTCATCATTTTCCTTGGTGGCAAGTGATTCCAACTCACTATAATCTCAAGGCTATCAAGGACACCAAAAACCTTGGTAGACATAACACTTATCTTCGTTTGATGTGAGTAGCTCATGGGATTGCGACCATGGGAAAAACATTGAACAAGAATGCTTAAGGTACTCTTGAGGCCATGAGGTCCTAGTCCTTTATGAGGAGCAAGAGGGGTGTTGTGAACAAAAATCTTTATTAAGAACCATTAGATAGAAGCCACCTTGTTTAGCCACTTATCTTCTTAATGCAAGGATTGATCCAAGTGGTTTACCCAAATCACCTTAAGATACTCACCATATGTGTCCCTTTGGTTGTGTCATTTGACACTTCCATGACAAAGCCAACATCTCTTGTGGGTAACCACTTGGTGTGAGGCGAGGGGGCATCAAGTTGTGGGCTAAGTTGGTAAGTATTGAGCCTTGACTTTTTAGGATAGACTTGCTTGAATTGTCTTCGGTTGTGTGATGCCAGTATAAACATTCTCACATACAAATGATCAGTAGCGTTCATAAGGTGTTTTTTTCAATTCTGATATCACAAGTGTTTTCCTTGGCAAGGTTGCTTTTGCCCTTGTTTCAAGTGTTTTGAGACATGTTTGATCCCTCACTATTTGCAAACCTACCAAAATTCTGCTGATATTGTGACTGAATTCGAAAACATCAACCCTCAAACCAAAAATTTTGACCAAGCAGACCCAAAAATGCAAATTTTACACAGTTCTGGTCAAGAGTTAAGTAATCTTGCAATAGTATCGCGCTCTTTAGAGCAAAGTATCATGTGATACTTCACGGGTTCGAAAAGTATCACCTGCTTTGAGAAGAAATATCGCGCGATAGTTCACCCTTGGCAGACTATCGCCCGACCTGCCTGGAGTATATCGCCCGACTATTATAAGGTATATCACCTGGCATAAGGTGAAGTATCATGCGGTTCTAGGTATATCGCCCCAGTAGCCTGGAGTATATCTCCTAGGTAATTTTTGTCATTCTTGCAATTTGGTCAGTTTCAGTTGCTGTTAATCAGGTTAGGTCTTAGAGTAGGCTTCTTTCTCTAACGTTTGCGACCTGTCTTGACTCTAAATTTCTAGTTTTAGTCCTCTGGGATAGCATCATCTGATTTACGAAATCACTTTGGAATAATTGTCAAATTAGAAGGTCATTCTCGGTGCCAAAGTTCATCTCTAAGATTGTTAGCTACATTCTTGGAAAATTTTAGTGCTCTTATTGTCCAAATCGCTTTCATTTAAATCTCAATTTCAATCATATTTTGGCCTAGTCCAACCTCCTGGTTCAAAAGTGCAAGGGTAGTCACCCTTTGATTTGAAGCACCTCTTTGACAGTGTTGGTAAAGCCCCTTTGTTATCTTCTCATTTCTCTTTGGACAATAGAGGACTTTGATTATCCTAGTTTGGCGTTGACACTTTGGGAGGTCACCTTATCATTGAGAGTATCTTTCTTTCATGTCAATTATGACAAGGTACCAAGTCAATCAAGGGAAGCGACCCCCTGTTGCCTTTAGCCAGTTGCCACCTGTCAAGACTCATCGACAACATAAGGGAAAAGGACCCCTTTTCGATCAATCACCTAAGAGTGAATCTGAGGTTTGTTTTAATCCAGAAGCTAATCCTAGTGAAGTGAGCACCTCTTTTGTACCACTTTCATCAAGTATGGACATGAGTTACACTTTCACCTGACAACAAAGAGAAGCCATGAATCAAACTCTTGAGGATATCTTCCAACGACATAGAAGAGAGTACGATGGTTCTTCTCATGCTAGTCCACCCGGGTCACCTCCCAACAATGCGAGGTATTTTGATGCTCACCAACAAGCTAAGAGACATCACAAGCAAGCTCACTCAGATTCAGGGTCACAACACGAGGACTAGAACAATGAATCTAGTGATCACCACATAAACGTAGCCAATGCAATAAGGCATTCAGGACCATCCTCCCCACGTAAAGACACCTCTCGATATGCAAATACAAGATTGAGAAGCATTGAGAGGGAGAAGCAAGCTTATTTGGATGAACAAGCTGCTAAAAAGGAAAAATTCAGACAACTAAAAGAAGAGGAACGTGCGTTGTTGGATATAAAGAAAAGAGTCACCCAAGAAGAAGAATATAGACTCTATGCACAACAACTCCAAAGCCGATTCAACGGGAGGGGAACCAATAGTGGGACCAACTCACCCCCATCTACCCCTTTGCCAAGTCCTAGAAGAAGATCAAGGACACCCTCATGATCCCCAAATCCTAGAGGAAGAAGGGTTTCAAGATATGATCATCATAAGAGATGATCACCTCATAGACATTCAAAGAAACCCTCCCACTGAGCACATCATGGCTCACAACATGGAGGAAGTTATGCCAAATTTGACCATATGGATTTTATGACTATGCAACAAGAACCATCCTTTCAAGCATATGTGGAACAATATGAGGAACAAAACAAGGATCAATTCTTAGAAAGCCTTATCAACAAAGGTGCTAAAGTCCCATATGATTTTGACGTCCACCAAAAGATTAAGAAATAGAATCCTTCAACCAATGAGGTGATCATGCAAATGTAGAAGGACATAGAAAGGATGGGGGCTCCTAAGAGCACATTTAATTTGGACTCCATATGTCCCAACCTGATTGATAAGAGTGTGGTGTTGGTTGAGTTCCCTAAGAAAGTTGAGTTTCCAACCTATGACAAATATGATGGCATTGGTGACCCTCATGACCATGTTCGATAGTTCTACATAATGAGCTTTTCTTTTCATCATGAAGACTCCTACTTGATGAGATTATTTCCAAGGAGTCTCAAAGGCCAAGCCATAGAGTGGTTCACCAACCTTACTCCTCCAGTAAAGTCATTTAAAGAACTCGTCCAAAGATTTGTTTAGCATTTTGCTTATAATCTATCAAGGTCGGTCACAATGCTTGATTTGTGCAAGCTTAAACAAAATCAAGGAGAACCTTTTGTCACTTTCCTACAAAGATGGAGACGTTTGTGCTCAAAATATCCCAAGATAATTCCTAAGGAGGAAAGAATAGACATCATTGTGAGTAACTTAGTGCCAGAATTAAGATATGAGGTAAGAAAGATACCATTTAATTCTTTCGATACCATGGTCGAAGTGGCATGTCGCATAGAGGATGTCCTAAAAGAACAAGGAATTTTGGCTAAATCAACTACTAACAACAATGGCCAAAATAACAACAATCATGGTTATAAGGACAAAAAGAACTCCTATTGGAACAAGAATAAATAGGTGGTCAATGACAGAGTTGTTGACTCACCACAACCTAAGAATGAAGGAGTTCTTAATCTCTCCAATGTGGTACAAGCCATGAAGCTGCAAGCGTCCTCAAGACAACAAGAGAATAAATCCAAGTATCAAGGGAAACCCAAGAAGGAAAAGACACAATTCACCAAACTTGGGGACTCCTATGCCAACATTTTCAAAACACTAATTGCTCATAATTTGGTGCAACCTCAGGATCCTGCCAAGCACCGCATACCCGATCCTAAACTTCATTGGTGGGATGAGAAAGTCTTTTGTGTCTTCCACAATGGAATTGGACATGATATTGAAAATTGTTTTAGGCTTAAACATCTTGTCCAAGACCTCATTGAAACTGGGTGATTACAAGTTGATGGTTTAACCACTAATGCGGATCATAAGGATTTTAAGGAACCGTTGCCCAAATATGAAAAAGGGGAAAATTCTAACAACAAGCATGGTAAGGCTGCTATCAACTATACATACACAAATGCTGAAAATGTGATTAACATGCTTGAAGTGGCTGATGATAACATCAACATGATGAGAGGGAAAGATCCTTATGGATATGATGTGGACTCAACTCCTATGACTGATGGAAGACCCGCTATGGTGATAAGAGGTCCTCACTCATGAAGAATGCCCCAGTCCCTCAATGCTGTCACTAGGGGTCAGGCTCAAGCTCCCATTATTATCAGAGGTCCTAGCACTAGCAAGTCTAAGCAGCCCATGCCCAAGGGCATTCCTCCTAAATCTGCCATTGGTCTTGATTCCAATTATAATCTTATTGACCAATTACAATGAACACCCGCG
Organism: Chamaecyparis obtusa; assembly: GCA_027943335.1. Taxonomy (NCBI): domain Eukaryota; kingdom Viridiplantae; phylum Streptophyta; class Pinopsida; order Cupressales; family Cupressaceae; genus Chamaecyparis; species Chamaecyparis obtusa. The sequence goes on along the minus strand of BSBK01002276.1, from coordinate 165,308 downwards.
CAGATATCTATTTTTGAACTTTTAGAATTGTCCCCTAAGCACAAGTGTGTCCTTGAGGATGCTTTGCGAGCAGCCAGTGTCCCTAACAACTTAGATATTGATCAATTCCAGAATATGGTCAACCATTTGGCTAGCCCTCATTACCTCACTTTCTCAGAAGAAGGCGACAAATCCATCAGTCACCCACATAACTTGGCCTTACACATCGAAGTCATGATTCATAAAACCTGTGTCAAGCATGTATTGATAGATGGGGGTGCGGGGCTCAATATTTGTACCATGAGTTTGCTGAAGGGTCTAGGATATTCTGAACAAGTCATTAACATGAGGAAAAAGATCACAATCAAATCATATGATGAAGCTGAAAGAAGTTCTAAGGGATTGGCCATTTTACCTATCCGCATTGGCCCAGTAGAGAAGGACATCTTATTTCAAATTGTTGATATTGGTCCTTTAGCCTACAACATTTTGCTAGGTAGGCCATGGATTCACGAAATGCAAGCCGTCCCCTCAACGTATCACTAGTGTGTTAAGTTTCCCCACAATGGTGTAGAAATTTGCATACCTAGAGATAGTGCTTTGTTAGTTAATAACATTTCCATGGGCTCACATGTACCTTTGAATAGGGAAGCTGACAGCCCTAGTATTTCCCTTGAATAATGCAAGCAGAAGTTTAAGACCATAGATCTTGGGATGGGAGATTATAAAATTGATTCTTTTACAAAAATGTCAATCTCCCCTAGGTCTTATGGGAAACCATCACCAAATATGAAACCTTCATCATCAGCACTAACATTATTTGGAAAATTTGTTGAGTCTTCGATTCCTATTCAGGAAGAGAAAGAGGAAGTTGTCGTAAGAGACTGGATCTATCAAGAGGAAAAATACCAACACAATGAGAACTTTTCTCCTTCACCTACAGCTTATGGGTGAGGGTATACATTGGTTAAGAATATGGGTTATCCAGGATATGGTCCCCTTAGCCCTAGGTTGGATGCTAAAGCTGAGCCTCTTAACCATACCCTTTTTGGACAAAAGAATAAGTCAACAGTTGGCTTAGGTTTTGAACATAAGAAGAAGAAAGGTGTCCCTGTCCCAGCTGCGACGGACAGTGACAGTGATTCAGACTATACACCTGATCTTTCTAATCAACAAGACATGTCTGATGATTGGGTGCCTTCAACAAATCTTCTTTGGGGAGATTCAAAAGATTTGATACTTGACAGTCCTACTATCCCAACTGCGACGGATAGTGACTATATGACTGCTAGATCGATAAAGGAAAGTGTTGCTATCCTAGCTGCGACGGATAGTACCAATGCTAGCACTAGAGAAGGGGAAACATTTCCCAACCTTGAGGCTTCTACATCACAAGGCCCAAATGATGATTCAGACACAGACTCCCATGAGTATGAATGGGACTCACTTTTAGATACAACAGTTGATTTGGACATGGATGTTGTCCATACTTATAGTACCCAACCCGATGCGGCTAACGAGCTTAGTGTAGGACTAGAGGATTGTACTCCTCAAATTGCCTTAGTGGACGATGCTTCATTTGGTAGGATGAGTCCTAATTCAAGTATCTTAGGAGAGGACTCAATGAATCCCAATTGTATGGTCACCAGAGATAACACCTTTCACATAAATAACATTGAACTAGTCATTGACCTACCCCTTGTTCACTATGACCTAATTGACTGGTCTCAATGCCATCAAGAGCCTATATTCCTCACTTTTCAAAATGATTATGAAATTGCCTGCTATCTGAATGCTCTTAAACCCATGGCTTCTTCTACCAGTGAACCAACAACAAGTATGATGGAGCCTAATATTAAGTACCTCAGTCTAAAAATAAAAGAGAAAGAAAGAAAGAAAAATAGGTCTGATGGCGAAAACCACTTTGTGGCGGTATCAGAACCAAAAATAGTAAAAAGAGATGACATATCTGAGGGTGAAAACCTCTTTGAGGAACCTAAGGATGGGGTACTTAATAACTTGTTGAGTTATTTCCAAAATAGATCATTAGTATTGATTGAGCCAACAAAACTAGTTAATTTGAACACAGAAGAAACTCCTCAAATAGTTCATCTTGCTCAGTCTTTATCAGACGAAGAGAACAAGGCATATATACAATTCTTACAAAAGAAGAAAATTAATTTTGCATGGACCTATTCAGACATGCCAGGGCTTGACACAAATCTTATAATGCATCACTTATCCATAGCTCCAAGAGTCAAACCAGTGAAACAGAGACTTAGAAAAATGCATCCACATGTAGCTCTCCTTGTCAAAGTAGAATTAGAAAAACTTTTGAGAGCTGGATTCATCAGAGCCATCGATTATGTAGAATGGATCTCAAACATAGTACCAGTTTCCAAACATGATGGGTCCATTCGTGTATGCATAGATTTTAGAGATTTAAACAAAGCATGCCCAAAGGATGATTTTCCACTTCCAAACATTGACATGATAGTGGACATGACAGCAGGCTATGACATATACTCTCTAATGGATGGTTTCTCAAGATATAATCAAATTAAAATAGCTCCCAAAGACCAAGAGAAAACAGTGTTCACCTGTGCATGGGGAACCTATTGTTGGAACGTCATGCCATTTGGGTTAAAGAATGCAGGAGCAACCTACCAAAGAGCTATGACCACTATCTTTCATGATATGATGCACAAAAACATGGAAGATTATGTGGATGATACCCTGGAAAAATCAAGAAAATGGGACACACACCTCGATGATCTGGAAGTAATTCTAGATCGCATGGAACAATTTCAACTCAGATTGAATCCAAAGAAGTGTGCATTTGGTGTCACCTCAGGCAAACTTTTAGGATTTATAATCTCAGCAAAAGGAATAGAGGTTGATCCTGAAAAGGTCCAAGCAATTTTAGACATGCCACCTCCAAGAAACATTAGTCAGATGAGAAGTCTTCAAGGATGACTCCAGTCAATTAGGAGGTTTATCTCACAGCTGGCGGATAGAACACAACCCTTTAATAAGACAATGCATAAGGGTGCTTCTTGCATATGGAATGAGGAATGCCAAAAGAGCCTTGATCAAATAAAACAATATTTGGCTAATCCTCCAGTTTTGATGCCTCCTATTCCAGGGAAGCCTTTGATTCTATACATTTCAGCAACAGAGTCTTCCTTGGGGGCATTGTTAGCTCAATTAGATGACACTGGAAAAGAAAGGGCCATATACTATATCAGCCGTACTCTAGTCTCCTATGAGATCAATTATAATAACATTGAGAAGTCTTGTCTTGCTGTGGTGTTTGCTTCTCAAAATTTGCGACACTATATGCTTGCTCATACCATACATTTGGTTAAAAAAATTGATCCTCTTAAGTACTTGCTCAGTAAGGCTGCCCTCGTCAGTAGACTTGCTAAATGGATGATGCTCTTAACTGAATTTGACATAGAGTACGTTGAAAGGAAGGCCATAAAAGGCAAGCTATTGCTGACCAATTAGCTGATTTCCCAATTCAGGATAGTATGCCTGTTCAAGTGGAATTCCCCGATGAACACATCTTATATATGACTACTCGCACTTGGAAAATGTTCTTTGATGGTTGCCGCATGCAAAATGGATCAGGTGCTGGAGTATTATTTGTTTCTCCACATGGGTACAATATTCCAAAGTCTTACAAACTTTTATTCCCATGTACGAATAATATTGCAGAATATGAAGCTTTAACCAATGGCTTGAGAATGGCTATAGAATGGAACATCACAGAGTTACATGTCTTTGGGGATTCCTAGTTAATCATCAACCAAGTCAATGAGGAGTATCAAACCAAGGATGATAAATTGATACCCTACAAAAAGATGGTTGACTCCTTGAAACGTTACTTTACCTTTGTGATGTTTCAACAGATCCCTAGGACAGAGAACAAAGCTGCAAATGCCATGGCCACATTAGCTTCACTTCTTCAGTTGGAGACACATGAATCAAGATTTGAATTCCTGGTGGAAGAGCTACACCATCCCATCTTTGACTCATCTGAAAGCCATGTCATTTGTACCATTGTCACACACGAGTCTTCCCAATATGGTGCTATCTATTCATATATTCATGATGGCATCATCCCTGACACATTCAACCATTCTAAATGCCGAAACTTCATCTGTAATGCCTCTCACCACACCCTTATCTCTGGTGATTTATATAGGAGGGGTTTAGATGGGACGCTCCTTAGGTGCTTGGAAAAGGAGGAATCCAACCAAGCGTTAGTTGACATCCACAAGGGCATTTGTGGTGGACATTCTAATGGTCTTGCCATGGCCCGAAGGTTGCTTAGGGTGGGATATTATTGGCCCATAATGCAAATAGACGTAGTAGCCTTTGCTAAGTTGTGTGAAAAATGTCAGAAACATGGAAACCTGATTCATGCTCTAGGTAGGGAGCTGATCCCTTCTGTTTCTCATTGGCCATTTCAGCGCTGGGCCTTTGATCTAGTTGGGCAGATTCATCCCAACTCATCAGGTGGACATAAGTTCATTATTACTGCCACTGACTACTTCACAAAATCGGTGGAAGCTGTGCCACTTTTTGTTACTTCAGGGAAGACTATCTCTTTGTTCATCTTGAATCATATTATTTGCCGATTTGGAGTGACTTCTGAGATTATCACTGATAACGGAGGTCAATTCAAGAATAAGGACCTAAAGCATTTATGCAAAAAGTTTAAAATCAAGCAACATTGCTCCTCCATCTATTTTCCACAAGGAAACAGACAAGCAGAAGCCTCTAATAAAACCATTCTTAAAATTCTTCACAGGACAGTGCACAAGAATGGTAGGGATTGGCACTTGCAAATCAATCCAGCACTATGGGCTTACAGAACAAGCATTCGCACACCTACAGGAGCCACGCCTTTTGCCCTTACCTATGGTGTTGAAGCGGTATTACCTTTAGAAGTAGAGATCCCATCACTCAGAGTCTCACTCAAAGGATTGATAACAGATGAGGATTACCGCACCCTGAGGTTACAAGAACTAGAACTTCTAGATGAGAAGTGTAAGGCTTCCTTTGATCATATGAGAGTGTATCAGAAGCGTATGTCCAAGGCATTCAACAAGAAGGTTCACCCTAGATAATTTCAAATAGGTGATCTTATTTTGCGAGAGAACCCTAAGAACCAACAGAATAGAGAACAAAAGGGCAAGTTTGAACCTAACTGGCTTGGACCATATGTCATCACAGCTGCTTTTGGTACCGGTGCGTATTTACTATCAGATCCCAATGGAGAATAGCTCCCTGATCCCATCAACATTGTGCACCTTAAGAAGTTCTATCCTTGATGCCCATTTCAGTCTCGGGGGCATCCTTTGTACATACTTATTGATCCTGAAAAAAAATACCAAAAAAATTGATATATGATGCTGAAAAAATCCTAAAAAGCATATACAGTCCTGAAAAAATACACAAAAATCAAAAGTTCAAAAATCCAAAAAAATGAAAAAATGAAAAAAGATTCCAAGTGGTGAAAACCTAGAAACAAGCGCTACTTGAGGCCTTTGCACCCCTATTTGTTAGCATGCATCCTCGACACTGAGCCTTTCCATCATGTCTTGACCTTATTTGACTTGGTCTGGAATTGGTCTTTATCTTTGTCTAAGGGGCATAACTATTAGCATAGAACCTTTAGGTGCATTTGTCTCTTGGGGCATTTCATAATAGGTGTTTTTCAACACCACCCCAAACAGTGTTTTTCAACACTACCCTTCCGTCGAGTGTTTCTTAACACTTATCAGATGTCTTTCCCAATAGTCTAAGTATGATGCGATATTTCTCATTTGCAGATGTGATAACCAGAGTTTGACTCTATGACCAACACACACACACTTAAACAATCAACTCGCTTGAGATATGTTGACTTTATTTTTCTTTGTGTGTTGTCTATGAGGATTTCTTTGATGAGTGGTCTCTCCCTGAGAAGTTTTCGATGATGCATAACTAGAAGACTGAGGGTATGAGAACATGTTTTCTTTCTTTATCTACTTGTGGGTATATTTTATTGGTCCTAACTGTCATGAGCATTTATGCTGGTCTTACTTGACCCTATGGATTGACAAGGTATTATCCTTGACTGTTTTGTTGACTAGCTATCCTGATTTTCATGTGTCTTGATACAAGCATAATCTCACCATATCAAACTTAGGTGATCTCACTGCATTAGCCATCTTGACCTACATGTCTTTGGTGCCTAGGTGGGATTTCCACATTTCTATCTGATAATGATCATATTCATATCCACATAGTCATGCTAGTGTGCATTGTATGATCTTACAACGCTACCAATAATGCTCGATGATGATAATTAGATGTCTATAGGCGTTGTGACCTTGCAAGTCAACCACTTTTCATAGTAGCTTGCATTCTTAGGTTCATGGTAGTTAGTTTTGCATCTTGCACATGGAGAGAGCTCTCCTTTTCATCTTACGTGGACCTATCAGCCAACTGCTCTCACCTTTCCTTCTTCTCGATGATGTCTTTCACTCCTTGTCTTTTTCATCTCGAACCTATTCCTATTCATCACAAGGGGTTAATCATATCATCATATCTATATCACAACTGTCATTTCTAGAAACATGAGTCTATATCATACACATGAGAATTAAACATACATCTATGAGGGAGAACATACATAAGCATGCACATAAGCATTTTTTAGCAAAATGACAAGACAATATACATAAATTGGTACATCCATCACAAGAGAGACATAAACACATGATACAATCGAACATCTAGTAATCTCATATATACATCAATTTCATGATACAATATACAATATGGGATCCCATAATCTGGATCAATGTCTCAAGATATGTCTAAACATCTATCAACCTAAGACCTAACCCTAGGACTCGCTACCACACTCGTGAGGAGCTCATGGTGGTGGAGGAGGCATGGCTCTCCTATCAAGTACCACATCTAATACCCCTACCCTCTGAGAATATGATTGTGCTCTCTCACCCTCTGGAACGGCCTAAAGGTAGAGTCCGTGATAATATGCTGCTCTCACTGACTCCCGTCAGATCTCTAGTGCATCTACCTGTGCCATCGCCTCATGGCGTGCTATCTCTGCCCTAAGATCGGCTATCTACTAATCTCACTCTACTCTTAGATCTAGTAACTACTGGTCTCTCATTGCTATAGTAATCTGGAGCTGCTACATCTCAGCCTCGAGAGCCTGTATCCTCGCTCTCAGATCATCTCCACTCGCAGGCTGGTCCTACTGTGCCTCTACCTACTGGCGAGCCAGTCTCGCCTCATCCTCAAGCATCACTGATCTCTGTCCCCATGACTATTTTCGGCCACCTGATCTAGATCCCTCCCCTCTCTCCATCCTCCTCCCTCTCCCCCTCCCACCATCTCCTCCATCCCCTCCATCCCCTCCGTCTCCTCCGTCCCCCCCGCCATCTCCTCTATCTCCCCCTGTGCTGGTACCTGTGCATCTGGTATCATAAACCATGGGAATGGCACCCTCTGCCACTCTACCCTGTATGCTGCATCGGCCCCTGCATCTACCACATCTAGGTGATACTCCTAGGGCTCACTCCTGATACCTGTTGTCTCTGTGATTGCCTGATGGTAGTCTACCATGGGTAGCCACCCATGTCCCTCCTCATCCCTGACTTGGGTGTATGTACTAATCTCTGTCGAGACTCGCTGCTGCCTCCCAAACTACCGCCATACCCGAGTGATGAAAAATCTCTCTACTATCTCTGGGTGTCGGCCCACTAACAGCCAAGTGCATAGCATGTAGCTCAACTCCTCATCTGCATCACTCCACCCCTCCACATCCCTGTATGGCCTCCATGTGAAAGTAGCCATCTCATCCAAAATCCTCCTGTAATATGTCACATCCCCAGTATGAGCATGTGATATGAACCCTACATATCTATATATGTAGGGGTATCTCCTCTCCCTCGGCTGAACCCTCAGGTGCATCACTGCGATGTGCTCCCACGCCCACACCTATGCCAAGATGGCACCGCACGCCCACAACCGGCTGTGCTTGTACATAATCTCATGTAGCTTGTGGTACATCTCTGCTAGTATGGTCAGACCCCATGCCATGCACCGAGGTCTGCCTACCAAGTCCATCAATAACCTAGCCCATCCGAGTGGGAATCCCTTCTGACTATGATCAGTCATCAGGATTTGTGAAATGATCGATGCCACAATACATGGCACCAGGAAATCCCTGCTGAAATCCTCTACTAACCGCTCCCAGCTGACATGCCGATCCAGGATAGTCACATCCTGGAACATCTCTTGGATCATCCATCACCCCTCGGTCACATCCTGATCATAGTATACCTATGTCATCACACAACTCATGTTAGTTTTCATCATATGGACATATTACACTTACCCAATTTAAAAACATGATTATACTTACAGGCTCACCATGACATGGCACTCGTAGGATCCTGTACACATCCTCTAGTGTGATGGATGCCTCGCCTATGGGAAGATGGAAGGTGTTGTGCTCGCTATGCCATCTCTCGGCCAGCACAGTCAACAACCCATGGTCAGCTCTGATGTCTGGGAATCTCAGTAAATACCTGAATCCCATAGCCCTAATGTCAGCATTGCCTGAATCATCTAGATCTCAGACACACCTCAGCCCAGTCACCTTCGGCACTCTGATGATCAGCGCCGAAAAGACCTCTTGCAAGCCATTAACCCAAGTCGGTTGTTAGAACATATCATGATGGATCCTAAAAATCAGTCTAACACATCTTTAAACACATAATATTGTCTAGACCCATGTCATTTTTGCTCAAAATACTTAAAATTTCAAAATTTGCCCTTAGGTGATACTACTTTTTTGGAGAAGTATCGCGCGATACTTCTCCCTATAGTGGTGCGATATACTTTGGGTCATGCGATACTTCACCTGGTATCACGCGATATTTCACCCAGTATCGTGTGATACTGGTGCCTATGTTCGCGCGATACTTTGGGGACCCACGAAGTATCGCGCAATATTTATCCCCAAAGGGCGCGATACTTCTAAAGTATCGCGCGATATATCACCTAACTTAAAATTTGAAATTTTAAAAACTTTACAAAATGTGCTTAAAAAGTATTAATGACTCAAAAATAGTGAGTTTTTCGCAAACATACCGGGGCAGGATAGTGCGGTGGCCGGTTGTGCAATCAGGTGCACTTGAATTGATGCCTGTGGATGGGAACTCCTGCTTGCTGGGCCATATTCTCTCTCTCAAGCTCTGAAAAATCTCAAATCACTATAAGACAAATAATTTTTGAAAATGACATTTTCACCCCTTTTATAGCATTTTGACTTTTGACCAATTTTCAAAACACCTCAGAATTGCGTGAAAATTGCACCCCTAGCTAATTTCGACGTCCTGGATCCATTTTCGGACTCAAAATCAAAATATGAGGTCATCTTGATAGTCAAAACCACATTTCAATTTTCACTTTCTTCTACGTAGTTGGTTACATCTTTTTAGGCCTAATCCTTCGATCTTTGTTGGGCCATCGTCATTTCTTCATCTCCATGTCTTCCAAACTTCTAGTCTTTCATTCATCTTCATTCAATTCACTCATTTCTCATGTTTGACTGCATCTTTCTCAGTCAGGCTGGGGCATGTTTTAATGGTTCACCTATTGACCTTTATATGCGATTGTGATTTCATTCTGATTTGATCAAATCTTTATCAATTCGTTGTTCTCCTCTCTCTAATTTTGATTTCAACTCCGAGGGGGTAGTACCTATGGGATTCTCATCCCTGATCATCTTGATGCTCTTGATTCAGACATCTTTTGTGAGCTTTTGCTCAAATTTGAGATCCTTATCTCTCACTTTGAATGTGATCCCGAATCGACCTCATGTTCAAAGGCCTTTGTCTATGTTTGTCTGGATGTGATCCCGAATCGACCTCACATCTGAGTTGTCTTGTGATCCCAGATCGATCTCACATTTCAATTCTTCTTTGACTGCATGTGTTCCCAGATCGATCACACATTAGTCAAAGAGGGGCAAATGTATGCACCCTAAAATGGTCGCCTAGACTTTGGGCCCCATTTATTTGATTTATCAATCCTAAATCATTTTTATCAATAATCAATATTTTCAACATTATTAATTTCTTGATCAAGTCTTAATTTCGATCATATATTGGATTTTTATCCTATGGGCTAATCATTTATCCTAAGTCTTTATTTGATTAAAAGGAATATTTCCTCCCCTTTTGATTAAATAAAAAGCCCCATTTTCTTCTTGTCCTAAGTTGCACAAATAAAATATTATTCTTATTTTACAAAAAGGAAAAAAAGCACTTTTTGTCTCACATGAGGCTCAAAAGTCAACACTTCACTCTCATTGGAGGATACTTGTGCACATGGATTGCTCCTCTTTCAACCTCCACCCTGATTAAGACTTTTGCCTCTTAATCTCAATGGTTCGTTCCTTTGCATTTCTTATAAAAGGAAAGCTCTCTCCTCCATTTTCATACCATGTTTTGAATACTAATCTTATGCTGCAGGAATTCTTGGAGACTTTTGGAGCTTTTGGAAACCTTATTGTTCTTAGTCTTTCATTCTTGCATTTTAGCTTCATTTCATAGCTTAGTTTCCTTTGATGCAATAGATTAATCTCACATAGTCTAAATAGGAAGGATTTGTAATACTTGTTCTTTCCATTTCATAGCTTAGTTGCATTGCATTTTCATTTCCATAGACTAGTTTGCATTGCATTTTCATAGTGATTCTTGAGGATATTGGCATTCTTGCCCTTGTCTTCATTTGAATCTCTCATTGTGTGGTTCACTACCAAGGTCACAAGCTTGTAGCTCTAGCTGAGAGCAAATACTTCATAGTCCCTTGCAACTCCATGCATAGAGAGCTATGAGCCGCTTTGTGAGGCCTCATTCTTGAGCAACCTTGCATGTAATGGTTCATAGAAGTGCACCATTTTAGTGTGTACACTACTGACTCAGTGGTCAAAATGGGGTTATTCCTAGTGTTTACCCACCCAACTAGAACTAATGGCGCAGTCCATTCAATGCTAGGATGATCGGTTTGGAAGTAATCCATTGGTGCAACTTTCAACTGACCCTCAGTGCAAGTTTTGGCATCAAGCGAGACTGGCGTGCCAAATTCAAATAAATTTGATTCTCCCAGAATGGAAAGAGGTTATTGTAGGCATCAGAAAAATCATCTTGTAGCATCTCACAGATCTCTGATACCTCTCATGGGGTCTGAGTTATGAGCCTCAAAATTTTTCTGCCCAATCGTGCTTAGTGCACCTTGGGGACACTTTGGTCTGACATGGTCCAGAATATTCTGCTAACTCAGTGGTTGAAATAGGGTTGTGCCTAGCATTTACCCACCCAACCAAAGCTAATGGCGTAGTCCATTTAGTGTCGGGATGAATGGTTTGGAATTAATCTATTGGTGCAACTTTCAACTGACCCTCACTGCAAGTTTTGGCATCAAGTGAGACTGGCATACCAAATTCAAACAAATTTGAATCTCCCAAAATGGAGAGAGGTTATTGTAGGCCTCAAAAACATCATCCTGTAGCATCTCACAGATCTTCGATACTTCTCACAGGGTCTGAATTATGAGCCTCAAAATTTTGCTACCCAATCATGCTTAGTGCACCTTGGGGACACTTTGGTCCGGCGTGGTCTGGAATGTTCTGCTGACTCAGTGGTTGAAATAGGGTTGTGCCTAGAATTTACCTGCCAAACTGGAGCTAATGATGTAGTCCATTCGGTACTGGGATGAACGGTTTGGAATTAATCCATTGGTGCAACTTTCAACTGACCCTCACTACAAGTTTTGGCATCGAGTGAGACTAGCATGCCAAATTCAAAAAAATTTGAATCTCCCAGAATGGAGAGAGGTTATTATAGGCCTCAGAAACATCATATTGTAGCATCTCATGGATCTCTGATACCTCTCACAGGATCCAAGTTACGAGGCTCAAAATTTTACTGTCCAATTGTGCTTAATGCACCTTGGGGACACTTTGGTCTGGCGTGGTCCAGAATGTTTTACTAACTTAGTGGTTGAAATGGGGTTGTACCTAGCATTTACCTGCCCAACTGAAGCTAATGGCATAGTCCATTCAGTGTCGGGATGAATGGTTTGGAAGTAATCCATTGGTGCAACTTTCAACTGACCCTTACTGCAAGTTTTGGCATCGAGCGAGACAAGCGTGCCGAATTAAAACAAATTTGAATCTCCCATAATAGAGAGAGGTTATTGTATGCCTCAAAAATTCCATCTTGTAGCATCTCATGGATCTTTGTTACCTCTCATGGGGTTTGAGTTACAAGCCTCAAAAATTCGCTGCCCAATCATGCTTAGTGCACCTTGGGGACACTTTGGTCCGGCGTGGTCCAAAATATTTTGTTGACTCAGTAGTCAAAATGAGGTTGTTTCTAGCATTTACCTACCCAACCAAAGCTAATGGCTCAGTCCATTTGGTGCCAGGATGAACAGTTTGGAAGTAATCCATAGGTGCAACTTTCAACTGACCCTCACTACAAGTTTTGGCATCGAGCGAGACTGGCATGCCAAATTCAAAAAAATTTGAATCTCTCAGAACGAAGAGAGGTTATTGTAGGCCTCAAAAATTCCATCCTGTAGCATCTCACAAATCTCTGATACCTCTTAAGGGGTCTAAGTTATGAGCCTTGAAAGTTCACTGCCCAATCATCCTTAGTGCACCTTGGGGATACTTTGGTCTGGCATGGTCTGGAACATTTTGTTGACTCAGTGGTCAAAACGGGGTTGTCCCTAGCATTTACCCACCCAATCAGAGCTAATGGCATAGTCCATTCCATGCTAGGATGCAATTCTTGAACACTATCCCTTCACCAGGGAATCATCATTTTACTTTGGATGCATTTGACCAATTTTGACTCAATGACTCCAACTATTACATCATTTGACGATACAAATGTAATGGAATTAAGACAATATAAATGTAAGGATACTAAATTAAGATGATACAAATTATATAAGGATACAACATTCATAGTAAGGAAACACATTTTTTGCGCTTTACATGGCATTAAGACGATACAAATATGAGCTTTTAATATTTGCAAATCAACCCCATGGGCTCTTTTATATTTCCAATTTTGCATCAAATTTTTTATATACAAAATTTGGCATCTAAATATGCACATTACATTCTATTGTTGTTTTTATATACAAAATTTGGCATCTAAATATGCACATTACATTCGATTGTTGTTTTTATATACAAAATTTGGCATCTAACTATGCACATTACATTCGATTGTTGGTTTTATATACAAAATTTGACATCTAAATATGCAAATTACACAACTATATATAAAAAATAAGTGTCCTTTCTGCTCTAATCCTTGCATTCAGAAGGCAAAAGAAAAGTTAATAGAGAATATAAGAAGTGCCCTTTTGGCATCTAAATATGCAAATTACAAAACTATATTTTAACTTGAGTTGAACTTACCTATTGAAGTGTGCCTGGAGGGTCATCTCTTTGTTTGAGAGTATTCAGTATTGCTTCATGATCAGCAATACTAATAGTCCAAAGTTCCTTTGTCTTTGGTTTTCCTTGATGTTTCAACAACTTAACATTGGCTGCTATAACAAGGTGTGAATACATGAGAATGGTTTTGTGCTTCTCATAGTCTTCAAACACAGGAATGCCATTATTTCTAATCATATATGTGTGCAACCATGTTCCCACAACAACATGTGATCTTGTTGGATATGTGAACATATCATCATCTATCGTCGGTTGTGCAAGTTTCTACTTTCCTCGTACACAACGTGCTAACCAGTAATCCGATCTCTCATCATTCCCTTTCGGTGCAACCAATGCAAAAACATGTCATGGTTGTAGAAGATCTCAAAGATGGTCGTAGTCAAGTGAACAATCCATTTCATCATTTATTACAAAGACTGTGAGAGATAAAGGAGTAAGATAATGTGGAACCCATGTATCAACCCACTCAGGAGAGTGTCCTTACACATCCTGAATTGTTGATCCAACCACTGAGACCTGTGACTATGCTTTGCATACTTGTAAAAAATATTCTTCTTGAAATTTGAAATAAAATCATCTACCTTGCATTCTTTAGTAACCAAGTCACATCTAGAGCCTTCACCTCCACTTTTTAATGTATATTTAACAGTTTCATATACCTTTTTTTGGACAATTATCTTTCCAAAATCGTGTTCGCAGCCCTCATGAAAACATTCAACAAACTTCACTAGCCCACCACACTCTAAGCACTTTTCATTTAAGCAATCTTTTCTATAAAAGAAACATCCATCATCTCTAGGACATAAAAAATGATCTAGCAAGTCTCTTGATGATTTTGGAAGAGCACTTGCACCACACTCCTCCAACATTTCACTACTATGCAAAGTAGAATGAATGGATTGTAACAATTCATGGTGCATTGAAAACTCCACATGATATTTGCAACAAGTATTTCAAATCTTAAGAGGCACACAAAAAAAAGGCTTCAGGGCTTCAAAAGCTATTTGTGATATTTGCAATGTTGGATGTGTCTCACAAAATTTTTTGAACAACATTGTTTGACTCACCTCCAAATAATGTTTGGGATGTGGGGTGTGGTCTCGAATGCCAATTCTCAACTTCAAGACATCCTTCACATTTGGTGACACTCTTGAGTTAGATTGCCAAAATAGTTGAATTTGATCCTTCACAGCATCGGTAAGCTTATTATCACAACGTGAAAGTCTCCCACCATAAGCCCGTGTATCATTTTGAAGAGGATCATCAAGTCTTTCTCTTCTTGCAAGTGCTCTATCCAAAGTTTTATGATTTAGATTCAAGTCAACACAAGTTTGTCTCATCAAACTAGCTTTTCTCAAATGATGACTTACCAAAGAGGTTGTAATAAACCTCCTAGCATCTCTCGTATCTTTTTCCTTGGTAGTCTTCCCAATGGAATTGAGAGCACTAAAAATATTTCTCACAATAATAGCATTTCGCTCTTTTTTCTTGTTCACACTAATCTTCAATTTGACTAGTATATGTCTCATCTTCTGCATCTTTAACAATTGCACAAACATTTGACATTGTTCAACCAATGTCTTGTGCCTAAAAAATTGATCAAAAAGTTTTGAAACCCACAACCGAACGGTTCTTTCTGATCTCTTGCCATCAAAATTGCTCATTATGTTCTCATCAATTTCAAGTAACCATTTAGTTCTTCTTGAACATCTCAATTTTGAAGTTTGTCTTTCTTCCTCTGAAGGGACTTCATTTCTCATATAATTTGGAGATGTGTAACGTTGATTTGGTTCTTCTGCACCGTTATCATTGTCAATTCTTTCATATTCAATCAGTGGACTGTCATTGGCAATGTCCACACTTCCATTGACCACATCTACATGTTCATTTTCAAAACCTACATTTTCATCTTCAAATTCATGTTCTTCACTTGAAACCACATTCAAAGGTGGGTCTATGCTGACATCTTCATTCATATTTAACATTCCTTGTCTTTTATTCCGATGGGCAACCCTATCCATTTCTCTATACACTTCAACATCTTCATTTGTGAGTCTCCTCTTCCATTTATGCTTTCGATGACTACTACTCCCCATAGTTAGACCAAAAAGTAGATGCAAATACCTTTGGTAATAGAGAAAATCTCCCCAAAAAAAGATGAAATACCTTTGGTAATAGAGAAAATCACCCCACAAAAAGATGAAATACCTTTGCTAATAGAGAAAATCACCCCAAAAAAAGATGAAATACCCTTGGTAATCAAGAAAATCACCCCAAAAAAAGATGAAATACCTTTGGTAATAGAGAAAATCACCCCAAAAAGTGGTTTTTTGTCTTCTCGTTGCAACTCAAATCTTGTAATTCAGGCAAAACACATGACTCTCTGGAGGGACCCAGAGAATCTTGTTTTTTTTTAACACTAGTGAAAAGAATCAGATATCTGATATTATCAGATATCTGATATCTTACTCTTTCTCACTCTCACTCTCCTCTCTCCTCTCTTTCTCTCCTCTCTCTCTCTCACCTAGAGAGAGAGAGATCTCACTCACCTTTCTCTCTCCTTTATTTCTCTCCTCACTCCTCTCTTTCTCTCTCTCACCTAGAGAGAGAGAGATCTCACTCACATTTCTCTCTCCTCTCTCCTCTCTTTCTCTCTCTCACCTAGAGAAAGAGAGAGTGAGAGTGAGAGTGAGAGTGAGAAGGAAAGAGATAGAGAGAGAGATCTCACTCACCTTTCTCTCTCCTCTCTTTCTCTCCTCTCTCCTCTCTTTCTCTATCTCACCTAGAGAGAAAGAGAGTGAGAGAGAGGAGAGAGAGAGAGAGGACACATTTGACCCCTAGGATGTCCCCATGACCCCATTCAACACATTAGAACCCTCAAGTGTGTCCTAAGGGGTCCTATGACCCCTTAGGACACACTTGAGGGTTCTAATGTGTCGAAAGGAGTGATGAGGACTTCCTAGGGGTAATAACACATGATAAGGTGTACTAGGACCCCTAGGAAGTCTTCATGACCCCTTTCAACACATTTGAATGCTCAAGTGTATCCTAAGGGTTCATAAGACCCCTTAGGACACACTTGAGGGTTCTAATGTGTCAAATGGGGTCATGGGGACTTCCTAGGGGTCCTAACACATGATAAGGCATACTAGGACCCCTAGGAACTCCTCATGACCCCTTTCGACACATTTGAATTCTAAAGTGTGTCTTAAGGGGTTGTAGGACCCCTTAGGACATACTTGAGGGCTCTAATGTGTTGAATGGGGTCATGAGGACTTCCTAGGGGTCCTAACACGTGATAAGGTATACTAGGACCACTAGGAAGTCCTCATGACCCCTTTTGACACATTTGAATGCTCAAGTGTGTCCTAAGGGGTCATAGGACCCCTTAGGACACACTTGAGGCTTCAAATGTGTCGAGTGGGGTCATGAGGACTTCCTAGGGGTCCTAACACATGATAAGGCATACTAGGACCCTGAGGAAGTCCTCATGACCCCTTTTGACAGAATTCTCAAGTGTGTCCTAAGGGGTCGTAGGACCCCTTAGGACACACTTGAGGGTTCTAATTTGTCGAATGGGGTCATGAGGACTTCCTCGAGGTCCTAATGTGTGATAAGGCATACTAGGACCCCTAGGAAGTCCTCATGACCCCTCTTGACACATTTGAATTCTCAAGTGTCTCCTAAGGGGTCCTAGGACTCCTTAGGACACACTTGAGGGTTCTAATGTGTTGAATGGGGTCATGAGGACTTCTTGGGGGTCCTAACACATGATAAGGTGTACTAGGACCCCTAGGAAGTCCTCATGACCCCTTTTAACACATTTGAATGCTCAAGTGTGTCCTAAGGGGTCGTAGGACCGCTTAGGACACACTTGAGGGTAATAATGTGTCGAATGGGGTCATGAGGACTTCTTGGGGGTCCTAACACATGATAGGGCATACTAGGACCCCTAGGAAATCCTCATGACCTATTTCAACACATTTGAATGCTCAAGTGTGTCTTAAGGGGTCGTAGGACCCCTTAGGACACACTTGAGGGTTCTAATGTGTCGAATGGGGTCATGAGGACTTCTTGGGGGTCCTAACACGTGATAAGGCATACTAGGACCCCTAGGAAGTCCTCATGACCCCTTTCAACACATTTGAATGCTCAACTATGTCTTAAGGGGTCATAGGACCCCTTAGGACACACTTGATGGTTCTGATGTGTCGAATGGAGTCATGAGGACTTCTTGGGGGTCCTAACGCGTGATAAGGTGTACTAGGACCCCTAGGATATCCCCATTCGACACATTAGAACCCTCAAGTGTGTCCTAAGGGGTCCTATGACCCCTTAGGACACACTTGAGGGTTCTAATGTGTCGAATGGGGTCATGAGGACTTCCTAGGGGTCCTAACATGTGATAAGGCATACTAGGACCCCTAGGAAGTCCTCATGACCCCTTTTGACAAATTTGAATGCTCAAGTGTGTCCTAAGGGGTTGTAGAACCCCTAAGGACACACTTGAGGGTTCTAATGTGTCGAATGGGTTCATGAGGACTTCCTAGGGGTCCTAACATGTGATAAAGTGTACTAGGACCCTTAGGAAGTCCTCATGACCCCTCTCGACACATTTGAATGCTCAAATGTGTCCTAAGGGGTCATAGACATGAGGGTTCTAATGTGTCGAATGGGGTCATGAGGACTTACTAGGGGTCCTAACATGTGATAAGGTGTACTAGGACCCCTACGAAGTCCTCATGACCCCTTTCAACACATTTGAATGCTCAAGTTTGTCCTAAGGGGTCATAGGACCCCTTAGGACACACTTGAGTTCTAATGTGTCGAATGGGGTCATGATGACTTCCTAGGGGTCCTAACACATAATAAGGCATACTAGGACCCCTAGGAAGTCTTCATGACCCCTTTCAACACATTTGAATGCTCAATTGTGTCCTAAGGGGTCGTAGGACCCCTTAGGACACACTTGAGAGTTCTAATGTGTCAAATGGGATCATGAGGACTTCTTATGGGTCCTAACACATGATAAGACATACTAAGACCCCTAAGATGTCCCCATGACCTCATTCAACACATTAGAACCCTCAAGTATGTACTTAGAGGTCCTAGGACCCCTGAGGACACACTTGAGGGGTCTAATGTGTTGAATGGGGTCATGAGGTCTTCCTAGGGGTCCTAACACGTGATAAGGCATACTAGGACCCCTAGGATGTCCCCATGACCCTATTCAACACATTAGAACCCTCAAGTGTGTCGTAAGGGGTCCTACGACCCCTTAGGACACACTTGATAGCTCTAATGTGTTGAAAGGGGTCATTGGGACTTCCTAGGGGTCCTAATGTGTGATAAGGCATACTAAGACCCCTAGGAAGTCCTCATGACCCCTTAGGACACACTTGAGAGTTCTAATGTGTCGAATGGGGTCATGGAGACTTCCTAGGGGTCCTAATGCATGATAAGGCATACTAGGACCCCTAGGAAGTTCTCATGACCCCTTTCGACACATTTGAATGCTCAGGTGTGTCCTAAGGGGTCCTAAGACCCCTTAGGACACACTTGAGGGTTCTAATGTGTCGAATGGGGTCATGAAGACTTCCTAGGGGTCCTCACAGGTGACAAGGTGTACTAGGACCCCTATGAAGTCCTCATGACCCCTTTCGACACATTCGAATGCTCAAGTGTCTCTTAAGGTGTCATAGGACCCCTTAGGACACACTTGAGGGTTCTAAAGTGTTGAATGGGGTCATGAGGACTTCCTAGGGGTCCTAATGTGTGATAAGGCATACTAGGACACCTAGGAAGTCCTCATGACCCCATTTGACACATTAGAACCCTCAAGTGTGTTCTAAGGGGTCCTATGACCCATTAGGACACACTTGAGGGTTCTAATGTATCAAATGGGGTCATTAGGACTTCCTAGGGGTCCTAACATGTGATAAGGTGTACTAGGACCCCTAGGAAGTACTCATGAAACCCTTCGACATATTTGAATACTCAAGTGTGTCCTAAGGGGTCGTAGGACCCCTTAGGAGATACTTGAGGGTTCTAATGTGTCAAATGGGATCATAAGGAATTCCTAGGGGTCCTAACATGTGATAAGGCGTACTAGGACCCTTATGAAGTCCTCATGACCCCTTTCGACATATTTGAATGCTCAACTATGTCCTAAGGGCTCGTACGACCTCTTCGGACACACTTGAGGGTTCTAATATGTCAAATGGGGTCATGAGGACTTCCTGGGGGTCCTAATGTGTGGTAAGGTGTACTAGAACCCCTAGGATGTCCCCACGACCCCATTCGACACATTAGAACCCTCAAGTGTGTCCTAAGGCATCCTACGACCCCTTAGGACACACTTGAGGGTTTTAATGTGTTGAAAGGGGTCATGAGGACTTCCTATGGGTCCTAACATGTGATAAGGCATACTAGGACCCCTAGGAAGTCCTCATGACCACTTTTGACACATTTGAATGCTCAAGTGTGTCCTAAGGGGTCGTAGGACACCTTAGGACACACTTGAGGGTTCTAATGTGTCGAATGGGGTCATGAGGACTTCCTAGGGGTCCTAACATGTGATAAGGTGTACTAGGACCCCTAGGAAGTCTTCATGACCCCTTTCAACACATTTGAATGCTCAAGTGTGTCCTAAGGGGTTGTAGGACCCCTTAGGACACACTTGAGGGTTCTAATGTGTTGACGACCCCTTAGGACACACTTGAGGGGTCTAATGTGTTGAAAGGGGTCATGAGGACTTCTTAGGGGTCCTAACATGTGATAAGACATACTAAGACCCCTAGGAAGTCCCCATAACCCCTTTTGACACATTTGAATGCTCAAGTGTGTCCTAAAGGGTTGTAGGACCCCTCAGGACACACTTGAAGGTTCTAATGTGTTGAATGGGGTCATGAGGACTTCCTAGGGATCCTAACATGTGATAAGGTGTACTAGGACCCCTAGGATGTCCCCATGACCCCATTCAACACATTAGAACCCTCAAGTGTGTCCTAAGGAATCGTAGGACCCCTTGGGACACACTTGAGGGGTCTAATGTGTCGAATGAGGTCATGAGGACTTCCTAGGGGTCCTAACACATGATAAGGTGTACTAGGACCCCTAGGAAGTCCTCATGACCCCTTTTGACACATTTGAATGCTCAAGTGTGTCCTAAGGGGTCGTATGACCCGTTAGGACACACTTGAGGGTTCTAATGTGTCGAATGAGGTCATGGGGACTTCCTAGGGGTCCTAACACATGATAAGGCATACTAGGACCCCTAGGAAATCCTCATGACCCCTTTCGACACATTTAAATGCTCAAGTGTTTCTTAAGGGGTCGTAGGACCCCTTAGGACACACTTGAGGGTTCTAATGTGTTGAATGGGGTCATGAGGACTTCCTAGGGGTCCTAACACATGATAAGGCATACTAGGACCCCTAGGAAGTCCTCATGACCCTTTTTGACACATTAGAACCCTCAAGTGTGTCCTAAGGGGACACACTTGAGCATTCAATTGTGTCAAAAGGGGTCATGAGGACTACCTAGGGGTCCTAACACGTTATAACGGGTACTAGGACACCTAGGAAGTCCCAATGACCTCTTTCAACACATTTGAATGCTCAAGTGTGTCCTAAGGGGTCCTACGACCCATGAGGACACATTTGAGGGTTCTAATGTGTAGAAAGGGGTCATAGGGACTTCCTAGGTGTCCTAGTACCCCTTATCCCGAGTTAGGACCCCTAGGAAGTCCTCATGACTTCTCTCTCTCTCTCTCTCTCATCTAGAGCCTTCACCTCCACTTTTTAATGTGTATTTAAAGGTTTCATATACCTCTTTGTGGACAATGTACCTTCAATTTTCTTACATCAATTTTTATGCTACTATTAGTTTCTAGAACAGATGATGAGCATATGGTGGTTCTTCAACTGTGTGAAATTTCTTTTCGAGAGTTAAAAAATTAATTGATTGTATTCAATCGAGGGGAAGTCCATTGACATCTACTTAAGTAGAGTCAGACTACCAAAATTACAAGGAGTCTGTAGAAAAATCCCATGCTGGATATTTTCAAGAGGATTTGGGCTGAAACTGTCTATCCTCAAATCAACTGTGTAGGTATTTTTTTGAAATCATTTTGTATATCATTTATAATATAATACATAATAATATAAAAATTTATATTATAATATTTATGCTATGCTATTATTATTTAATATTAATATTTAAAATGAAATTAATATTAACATAACAAAAATATAATTTAATATCAAACTTGAATTAATATTAACATAAAAAGAATACAACTTAATTTATAAGACAATTAATATTACTATTAAAAATATACATTTTTTTTTAAACTTAAATTTGGGAAAAGCGAGTCAATTGAAATTTTAAAATAGGCAGGCTTTTTTGGATATCCGATATTTTCGGATATCTGATTAGGCTTGGTATTTGCTTCGGCATTACCCAACGTGGGTGGTCAACCCTTTAGGCATGTTTCAGAAGATAGTTCTTGATACCGAGACTTCGACCATGTAGTTGACGACTATTTTTTCACCCAAAATTGATGAAACGAAAAGGGTTTCTTAAAGACATTATCAACTTTCCATCGATATAATTGCTGTCAAATTTTGAGTTCTGTAAGTAATTATTACTTATTTTTCAATTGAATTATCTTTAAAGTCGTAACCAACATACTGATTGAAAAATAACTATAACTTTCAAATTGTTTAACCTTTTTGAAATCTGAAATATACGTCACATTCTATGCTTCATCTACTATAAGAAAAGAAAAAAAAAATTGAATTTGGTAAAATTTTGAATTAGTTAAGGTGGTCAAACACAAGAGTTTTTTTATTCTGAAAAATTTGTAGTAGAAAATTCATAATTAATTATTTATTTGACCAAAAATTACAAAAAAATATGTGTCACATCTGGGCATGAGTCTACTACTTATATCTACAATCTGGAAAAAATATATCATCATTTGATTGTGATTAAGGTGGTCAGACATACACGTACTTTTGATCTTTTCCCTAAAATTTTTGTAGTACTGCATTGAAATCTAAAATTTTGAACAATTAGACAAAAAAAATTTGAAACAAAGGCTAGTAGTTTAGAAACTACATTCAATTTCCTACAGATTCTATTCTTACAACTTTTTCACATAAGGTTCATAAGATGTTCAACCTTTTACGTCAAGTTGACTAACCTTGATTTTCTAATTTTTCATTGCCACTTAAGGCCATAGTTTGGTATACCATGATCCTACACATACCCTTGTCTATAAGAATCAACACACTCTAAGGTCATTGAAAGACAAATACTATTAGATGATATGCAGAGCAAGGAGGAATCAAAATTGGTAGCTTATATTAGCATGCAATCACAATATTGTCTAGCAAAATGAAAATGCATCCAAAGGTCACATTATACATGTTTACTATAATTCACCATATAGGGAGTATAGATAATTCAAAAAATCAATAAATCTCAAGGTTAAGTACAAAATTAAGGAAACTATTAAAGAAAAAAGCTAGTTAGAGAAAATGTGTACCTTTAGTTGATCTACAAAGCACACACGCTAGACAAAAGGATCATTAAGTTTAGTATATCTCTATGCCACTTTGAGAGGGGTTCATGATCTGGGGATGATTGATAATGCTTACAAACTATTTTACAAGACCCGATGCTTACAAACTATTTTCCATTTGAATTATTTATTTGATAGCCTCAACTAAAGTTGCTAATGATAGTACTCTAAAAAATAGTATTTATCCATCATTTCCCTACCCTTCTTAACATATCATTGCACTAGCTTCCAACTTTCAGACATTTTATATGAAATAAGCAATGTCCAGTTATTATTTTTCTTAGTACAGTAACCTTCACAAGAGTTTATCTTATTCAGGTACATGTAAAATTTAGTAAATAGTCATTTATGTTTGCTCATTCTACTTTAGCCTTGAATATATATTTTTTCTCTACCCAAATGTACTTAAATTACCCCTTCTCATAGCACGTGGCCTCCCACATAACCACAAATAAGAAACTTTTCTTATCGAATGAATATTTATAGTTTTCAAACTTGACACTTGTAACTTGTTTCTTTATTACAAATTGCCTAATACTTTGTTAATAGAACAAAATACAAGGAACCAAACCTAACATCTTGCTTTCTCATAGCAATACCTTATCCAACTTTGATTTACAATTAAAATATTTTCTACTAATCACTGCATTGTAGTTGACCCTTAAATGGTATGAAACCAAGAAGCACAAGTTGGGATAAATTCACAAACCAGAAGAAGATGCAATCCAATTATAAACCGGATCGCAATTTTTTAAAATAGGACACAAATTTTAAGATGCAAATTAATCCCAATTGAATTCTAGTTAAAATGCAATTTTTAAATAATAGACTGAGATTAGATCATAATTTTTAAATAAGTGAGATTAAATCATATTTTTTTAAAAAGATTTCATCAAAAATTAAACTTTTTTTTTTCATTTTCATCTATAAATACTTTTTTTCCAAATTTTCCCTTATTTTTACTCAGCAAACTTGAATTATCTCAAGAATGGGTGCACTTAAAGATTTGAAATTTTGGGCATAATTTTTGAGATGAGATCACAATCATTAATACAAAAGGTATAGATGTTTGAGGAAGACTAACCAATGTGGAAGGACAAAAACTGATACAAAAGGTATAGATGTTTCAGCAAGACTAACCAATGTGCTTAAATTTACAGTTGGTTTTTGAAAATGTGTTATTCCTTCACACCAACAGTAAGCTTGGGTTCAAGGATAACTTTAAGAAACCCCCTTTTAGGAAAAAGTGTAAAATCCTAGCGAATCATACATTATTTTAGGGGGGAATTTGTTTTAATGTAGGCAAATTTTTTTTTCAAATCCATGATTTTTCATAGTTTTTATTGGCGATTTTTTCCCCATTGAATGAAAATTTCATAAATTGCTAGCAAATAATTTTTTTTTGAAGTAAAAAATTATAATATATGAGGCGAATAATTTTCTTTTCAAGTAAAAAATAATAATATATGAGGCGAATGATTTTCTTTTGAAGGGTAAAAAAAATATTTGTATTGGCGAATTTTATGTACCGTTTGAAAATTTATTTATTTTATTGGCTAATCGTTCGTTAATTATGGCAAAAAAAATATTTTGTTGGCAATTTTCAAAAGATGGGAAATATTTTGTTATAATACCTTAGACTAACATACATACATTATTTTATAATGTTAAATATATTATTTGATACCGTCTGATGATCGAAGATCAATGGCTAAAGTTTAATTTCGGCCCCAATTTCTTGAAGGAAACAGAGTTGTGGAGGAAGTCACCAGAATGTTGACACATATCAAATAAGGGTTACTTGTCTGCAGATTACAGTGTACACATGTTGGTATCGATATTCATGGTTCTATTACTATAGTGCAACTTGTAACCTCTTAACTCGGTAAGCAATAAATGTCTTGTCAGTACAAGTGACATTCTTTAACTTGTCACGCAGAGTAGACACGCACCACTTCCAAATTCGTACAGACGCTATAACCGATATCTGACATCTTTTGCATTTATGGGAAAGATTTACTACCAAATATGAAAGATTAAGTCCAAAATTTTAATTTCTCACACACATGCATTTAGGGGAAAGATTTACATGAAAGATTTAGAGGCATGTTAAGGACAATGGATTTAATACCATTAAAGACAGAATAATTGATTGCTAAGTAATGATCAAGAATTCAAGGGCTATTTATAGACGATCTATCTTCATTATTCATCGATTCGTCTTTGGTGTTTGCTAGATAATTTATTTGTTTAGGGTCTGTAGTTTGCAGTCTACAAATAATTTGTTTTTAAGTTTTCTGTAGTTTTACTGTTTCAAATGGACACTCCAATTAGGCTTATATGCACATCTGAGGAGGCCCAGAAGGCTTTTCTAGGTTCCTTTACTGATGAAGCCTTAGAATCTATTTGTAAGGAGGGTGGGCCTTTCGTTATAGAGGCTGTGAAAATGGTGTTGGGCTGAGAGTTTCAGAACAATGAAGATAGGCATCGAGTCAACACGGACATTACGTCCCATTTTTTGGCATCTCTTCTCGACCTCAGAGGAGAGAAGGTGGAGATGTTAATGCTACTGAGGAGGGTTTTTCAAGAAGAATACCTAGGGGACAACGTTAATGTTGTCATGTTCACAAAAATAGGGGTGGGGATCCCTTGGGCAAGTGAAATACCCAAGCTTCTCCTCCCAGGCCAGAATGTGGCCATGCAACCTTTTCTTTTGGGCCTCAATGCTGGGCAGTATAAGCACCATAGGAAATGGGTCCTGATTGCTAGGGATTTCCTCCAAAAGTGGTTTTCCCTTGATGAAGAGGAGGCTAAGGCGGGGCAATTCAAGTGGCTCGATGAATTCACGCAGATAATCATCTCTTGTGAATTCTACTTAGATGGAGTCGAAGACCAAAATCAGTAGTGGACTACTACTAGTTTTTTTTGATAAAAAGTTTATGGTTTTTTTTTGTTTATAGTATGTTTCTTTTTGTAGTATTTACTATTGTACTAGAAGTAGACACTGGACTACTAGTCTACTAGTGGTTTTTTTTTAATAAAAACATACCTCATTTTTTGGTTTTTTTTTGTTTATAGTAGGTTCCTCTTTGTTCTGGAAGTGGAACTAGACAATGTTTATGTAATTATAATTTTATGAAAAGAAAACAATAAAAATTTCGCAAGCTTTAGCTCATTTCAATTTGTATAGAAAATGGTTCTTAGACTTCTCTGTCACTGTGATTGCAATATTTTAATTAGTTGCTTTATGATTTATCTGTGTATTAGACATGTATGATGTATCATAGTTGTACAATGTAGATAGTTATAGTTAATAAAAGAAATATCTTATTAGTTATCACTGAGTACTGACATTAAGTTTGGGTAATGTTACCTGTCAAAATTCACACTCGTACATTTAATATGAAAGATTTATAGAATTTTGAAGGACAAATAAATTAATAAGGTTAGAGAAATAATTTATGGTATTCTAATTATAATGTATGATAATTATATGTGAATCTATGAATATAAATTTATAATTATCAACGTTAAAGTTATAATCAATAAAAAATATCATTTTAACTTTAAGAATACTATATAATCAATTTGATAGACAAATGAATTAATAAGGTTAGAGAAAGAATTTATTGTTTTCTAATTATAAGGTATGATAATTATATGTGATTATAATTATCAATGTTAAAGTTATAATCAATAAAAAATATCATTTTAACATTAAGTATACTATTTAATCAATAAAAAATAATACTTTAACTCATGTTTGGGAGACCTAGCGAGTTAGCGACCACAGAAATCTCATTATCTCTAAACACTAACCTTAACTCCGGCCTCTGAAATTTATTAGAATTTAATATTATTAAAAAAATAGTGTATTTTGAATTTGATTGGCTAAAATTGTTACTATTCAATTAAATAAATTTAAATGTTATTAACTTATTATAAATTATTAATTAATATTTATAAAGGAAAAAATAACATTATAACATTTAACAATGTTCGTTGCAAATAACTACCGTTGGATGAGCACAAATCGACGATGTACAATGGACTTCAGAATGAAAGGGAAAAGCAACCCCATCTTTTCAAACCCGTTCTAGAATCATGACACATGTCACTAAACACGTAAGACGTTCCACTCGCAGTCTCGCATGGTCCTACCAACAATGCCATTTGATGATGACGTGACACGTCTGACTCATAGTCATGAGGTGAGTCGGTCGTTAGGTGAGTGGTGACTAGGTGAGTTAATAGGACCCACAGGGGCCTAGAGCCACCAGTACCATAGGTACACAATGCCATTATGACCGTTGGATTATTGTAGATCAATGACTGAAGTTGTATTTCAGGATGAAAGGGAAAAGCAACCCCATCTTTTCAAACCGGTTTCGGAATCATGATGTGTCACTAAACACATAAGACATTCCACTCGTAGTCTCGCATGGTCCTACCAATAATTCCATTTGATGATGACGTGACACGTCTGACTCGTAGTCATGAGGTGAGTCAGTCGTCAGATGAGTGGTGACTAGGTGAGTTAATGGGACCCACAAGGCCTAGAGCCACCATAGGCACACAACACCATTATGACCATTGGATTATTGTAGATCAACGACCGAAGTTGTATTTCAGGATGAAAGGGAAAAGTAACCCCATCTTTTCAAACCCATTTTAGAATCATGGCACGTGTCACTAAACAGGTAACACGTTCCACTCGCAGTCTCCCATGGCCCTACCAAAAATTCCATTTGATGATGACGTGACACGTCTAACTCATAGTCGTGAGGTGAGTCAGCCGTTAGATGAGTGGTGACGACTCTAGATTGTACAATTTTGGCACTTTAAGTTTCACTTTCTAGTAGTTTGCGGATTTAGAAAGCATTTAGAAAGGGTTTACGGATTCTAAATTTCATGTTGAGGAAAGAAATTGCAACAAAGTCTCTCAGCTGAAGCTTTGTTCCCAATCAAAGTCTGCAAAAATTGAAACTAAGGGTAACGGGTAACTACTAAAATCCTGAACACCTAGGTCCCGCATTCTAAATTTTTCAAATCTATTGATTTACAACTTTATTGTTTATATTATATAAAAAAATTATCCTGTTACTTGTTAGGGTTTAATTTTGATTCTTGAATCACCCCTGTAAATTGTAGGCTTGTAGCTGTGTATAAATATTTCAATTTTCCTACGAGTAAATAGTGATACCAGTTTAGGTTACTGTTGTCACTAGGGATTGCACCCGTGATGGCTAAGTATGAAACCTAGCAATCCCATGAAACATGGGAATACTCTCAGGATGTGGGACTGCTTCACTGAGAATAGACCTCCGGATTAAGGGTCGGCTTCCCCATTTGTATCACCTTGAAACTGAACTAAACTTGAAGGGAAAGGGAGAGAACTTGAATAGAATTGAAATAACTAAAAATTAACTTAGGTGATTCACCAAATTGGATAGATCCACAAACTAAAAATAGACTCACAATATAACCCAGCACATAACCTGAATATCACAACTCTTCCCTAATCCAATTCTTTCCTTAGAAAATAATCAGGTGTTGGTTGTAAATGAGAAGGGAAAAGAGATTCCACAACTCAAATACATATAACGCACACAAATTGAAACTTTAAGGAAAACCAATGCTTGTAAACATCAAAATGAACAAAATATCAAGTAAAGGATCAATTTTCAATCACGATACATGACATCAAATCCATTAAATCAACTCACAAAGCTGTAGAAAAAGAAGGACAATTGCTATTAGCTGGAATAAAAGGAGTCAAAATATCAATTTGCTTCTCCTGGAGCTACAACATTCACCTCATGAAAATGAGGGAAGAAAGAACTAGCCTTCAATCACCAAAGGTGAGAGGCACATATAGGAAATCTATAGAATCTGTAATCAAGTCCACTACCTCACCAAGAATAACAAATTCAGCCACTAAGACCATGATCACACCACTCTAAAATTTGGATGCCCAATTCCTGAGAATCTAGGGGGACAGAAAAAGTGGGGTCCCTAAAATAGATAGTCAAAAGGGAGACCATAAACTCACTAAGTCATGTTGTAACTGATAATTTGACAGTGGTTTATAAGAACACCACATGTCAAATATCTTGTAATAATATGAGCAATGACTTATAACAATAAAAACATAACCCCACTCACTAAAAATGTGGATCCTAAATACATTCGCAAATAACTCTCAACCCTAAAGAGGGGAAAGCATATTTGAAATGTTTACAAATTATATCTATCCACCTAACACATGAATATTCTAAAAAATAATAGTCCCCCCATACTAAAATACATGATTGAAATATTATCACCTAAGTCAAAATGACTTCTATGATGGGAACCTATGGCATCAAATATAATTAATACAATTACTTTCAAAAGATAACCATATTAATATTCTACAAAAATAAAACCCATGCCCGTGGAATACATATCAAAAAGGCTAAATATGCTCAACCCTAAAAAGGGGAGACAAAGAAAGATGTGTCATAATTGAAACCCTACATTTGAGAAGGCAACTTCTACAATCATGGCTTCCAACTTGACAACTGGCACATACTGAACTCCTCTACAACCTGAATAGCAACTTTCCATTCTTGAAATAGAAACATCAACAGCATCTTATCGATATGAGGTAGGCATTTCAAAGATTCATTTTCATTACTTTGCATCTCGAAAAGCTTTGTCTTCATTTGAAATGGCACTGGCTCATTTGGCATAGCACTGTTTATCTTTCTTCGTTCATGGCATCTGATGTTTGAATCTACTATTGATTGCATGTTTCATTGTTTATTAATGGCCACTGTGATATTAAGGCACGGTTATTTGATATTGAGTTGCTTTTTGTTTTTCATTTACTCTCTGTTTTGAATCTTGAAAAGACTATGAACATGAATTCTTTGTATGACTGCATAATGGCATTAGGTTATGAATTGTTGTTTGAAGAACCTGTGAAACCTGGGTTAGGGCACTACCATATTGATATTCTCTGCATTGCCTTAACAGGCCCGATGAGCATATGATAGGGCATATTAATATTGATATAATGCATACATACTCATTCTGATTGCACTTTTGTTTAATATACTGGTATCATAACACCTCCACATCCTCGGCCTTGAAGACACCTCATTTTATCCTTTGTGTTTGATAGCATTTTGGCATCATTTCTATGCTATATTTATTTCTTGTTGCATGCGCCAAGTATAGTGGACTGTTTACATAGCTCAAGCATTCATTAGGCATTGCATCGGTTTGCATTGAATTTTTTTGATACAACTGTATATACGTAGCCTGATTACATAGCAATGTTGCTTGCATATATTTGCTTCTCTGTTTGGAAAGCTCGAGAACACATAGGAATTGTTCATCGAGGGCATCATGCTAGCTGTTTGTAAATGCTGATTTGGATACCATGAACCTACATCCGGGCTAATGCTTTCCTTGCTTTGAAACTCTCTTTTTGATATTGCTATTTTTGTTTCACTCCTGGCTCATGAACTTTGAAGCTCATACTTTGAGCTAGGGCATGGCATGCATTGTATTACTGTTATCAACAAGCCTGAGAACGTAGGCTAGGGCATTATATGAATTGGATTGCCACTATTATCAACCTAGCCCAATGATATATCACTGATTCATTTTTCTTTAATGAATCTTTCTTTTCATTGTAATACTAAGCCTCTCCATTAAAATGATGTCATGCCATGTCCTGTTACATACATGAAAGGACAGGGGATCATAGCATTGTTGTTGTTTATCATGCCCTATTATTGCATTGTTGATCACCATGAGAGCCTGTAGATTTGATCATGTTGTGTACTCTTAGAGGCACATATACACCTGGATCTAATTTGTTCACTATCAACCTCAGATTGCTCATGCACTAATTCCTATACAAGAAGGATATTACATTTATGCCCATTGATTATCATGCTCTGTTACTAGCTCTGTTCTTATGGGTTCTCTGTTATTCAAACATCATGCCATGCTAACTATGAACATTTTCCTTTTTCAACTAGCCTATAATGTAGATTATCATATCCATACTATGTCATCATTACAGAATGCAGATTTGAAACACGTTTATGCCCTAAATGTAATGCATTGAGTTTTATCTTTAAGCATCATCTATTGTACCTTTTCTGAACATGTGGATTGTGTGCCCTCAGCATGTATGTGCCATGTGAACACCTATGCAACAGAGTGCCCAATCTGGTTCATAGATCTGTGTACTCTGCCATTAGCTCTATACAAAACCAGATGCCATAAAGCCCTCTATTATTCTTTTATTGATTAATGTTGGATCATCTGACTGTTCCCCATATGTACACATTGTGTGTGCTCTTGGCCCTCAAAGGGGTAACAGATAGAGTACAATAAGATTACTCTATCGTTACCCACATCAAGGACCCAAATCATTCACGAAACTCTTTATTGGATCAGCTTCCCTGTATCTGCACATGAAACAAACACATCAGTGAAAACATGGTGCGCTTATATTTTGGTAGCTCCTTGATGCACATGCCCTGAGCACAACCCATGCCAGAGGTGTATGACTGAGTGCACGTATGCATGATCATAGATGTTGTGGCACCATTCATTGCTTAGATCCATTGGATCTAACCCCTTCTTCTTCTCTCTCTACAAGTTCAGGATCACAAGAACACACCGGGGACACAGAAGATCAACTCCCTACTAGGCAATGTCTGGTACCCCTACATCTAGCTCCATTAACTTATGTATACTTGCACTCATTTATGCAATTCTTGTATTTG
The DNA here is from genome assembly GCA_027943335.1 of Chamaecyparis obtusa. Classification (NCBI taxonomy): domain Eukaryota; kingdom Viridiplantae; phylum Streptophyta; class Pinopsida; order Cupressales; family Cupressaceae; genus Chamaecyparis; species Chamaecyparis obtusa. The sequence continues at coordinate 133,375 of BSBK01002276.1, read as the reverse complement.
CTATGCTCACGGCATGTGTGAGCTCATATGATTTTTTTTCTTTTCAGTTCTTTCCTTTTCTGTACAGCATATCAGGATATGACATGTAATCTTAGATGCAGTAATACTTCCTTTCTTTTCATGTACTTTGCAATGGAAATGAACACAAATCTTAATCCAGATCACATAATAATGCAAACTAGGGGGATATAGCTCATCTAGTAATTGGGTTTCCAAAATGTGCAAAAATATGACAACAGTTACCACTTACCAACTTACCACAATGGGCAAAACAATTATCAAGAATAAGACTATGAGTAAAAAGACAAGTCAGATAATAGAATTCCACAATCTGCTTAAAACACCAGGTTTCACAGATTTATTCCATGATATTTATGATCTTGTTATTCATGGAAATAAGGGAATAGTGGAAATTAGATTTGCAATTGAAAACAAGTGGAACGATCCAAATAAGGGTTCAAAATTTTCTTCATTTAACCCAAAGGTAAATGCAACGGCAAATAAAATTGCATCATAGAATGCTAGGTCAGCAAGCATGGTGTTACCTCAAGTATTCCCTTGCCCAGAAATTGTCATGGTCTGTGCCAAAAATTATGATGAAAATAAAAAAGCAATTGTGAATAAAAATACTCAGGAGGAAATTTTGTCCATAACTGAGAGTGAATTTGCTAGTCTGTTGAACTCAAAGTTTGAACAGAAAAACTCAAACATGCAAATTGACCTAAGAAAGTTGGCAGAGGATTATGAAAATATAGATGCAACACAGAGAGATTCTTATATCAGAGGAATAACAGACGGTTCAAGCCTGAGTCCAGATCATAGGCCTCCTTATGATTATGAAATTTATGTGCCATGGGTTCAGGACAGTGTTAGGATTAACAAGGCAGAAATAACAATTATGTGCAAATATAACTAATATCAGAAAATAATAAACCACACAGAATAGAACACAATGGCACACAGATTTAACGTGGTTCACCCAATCCCTGGGCTACGTCCACCAACAGCAAGTCCAATATTATTATTATCCAGTGATTACAACCTGATTACAATCCGTAATCCCTTACAGCCCAACTCTGCCGCAAGTACTAAAATCATACATCGTAAAAATCCCTAACCCTAAGCCATATTATACAATATTTTCCCGCTTTAGGGTTAGAATGAGTTATAAGTAGTCGGCCCAAAAAACCGAAAAAAAGTAGTCAGGAAAAGTGTACAGTACTTTCCTGGATAGTACTTTCCTGATTAGTCACCACAAGCTAACAATCTCCCACTTGGTGACTGATCAGTATCCACACTATACTAAAAGACAGTATTTCGTTGCTAGCATTTTGTTTGGGATTAGATAGTAACAAAGAAGTGGGTGCCAACATTCTTGAAACTCTTTTTCATATTCATTTTTGAAAAAGAACCAGTAAAATATTTTTTTATTGAGCACATTGTTTGTTGCATGCAAGAAAAATTACTAATGATTAAAATAGGTTCACAGAAGACATTTAGATTCACAACGTACTTGTGCTATCTTCTCTTAGGAAAGCATCATGCAATATTTCAAACAAACAAGCTTTACAGTCAGGGCCAAAATCCAATATATGAGTTGACACCTCAAATAAGGATGATTGATAACAGAAGGAACTACAACAATTTTGTAGACTTCTTTTTGGCACCAATGTATGATAAAATTACAGGCACTCCAATGCCTAGATTACCTGCTACTTATAGAGATTTAATTCAACTTGAAAGTAAAATACAATTGGCTGACTAGTACTTCATGGAAGAGTACACAATGTTAAGGTTTTATGATTCACTAGTAGAACCCTAAAAACTTCCAATACATGTCACAGAGAGGGTATTTGCATTGGAATATGTACGGCAGATGGAGAGCACAGATGTACTCTTTAATGGTCAGCAAAATAAAATGATATTTCCTTCCTTTCCTTTCTCATTTGGAGGGTTCACATTTGAGAGAAGAGGATTCAAAGTGGCAGAAGCCTTTTTTACAATTTTTCACTTTGATGTTGACAGTCACTGGCAGTATGATACACTCAACATAATTGGAACAAAGCTTAGAGAGAATGGGAACTCTACAAGCAAATGTCAACATGAAAGTATGCCATTGATTGAAAAATTTAAAAACATGGATTCCTGGGAGGAGGTCAAAAAAGAGATGGAGAAATATGCTGCTAAAAATAATATGTCAATACAGGAATTGTCATCACAAATTATGGCATTGCACAAACAGAAAGGAAAAGTGCAGGCCATGACATCGTCCAATTTCTACTAAAAAGCTGCTCAACCATCTACAAAATCTATTCCAAATGACCTAATGGATGAATGTATGGATGATAATTGGACTCGAACCAAAATTAAATATTTTTGGGAAATGAGGAAAAATCTCAGTGAGCCAAAGACCTCTAAAGATCTTTATGAGGTGGAAGAGCATAAAATGTTTAACGACTTATGGAATAAGGAGCATCCAATTGAAGCAAATGTCACTGATGATGATGACTATGACCAGGACTCTATGGATCCCACATCCAGTGTGAATCCCATAATTAGTAGAGGACTTGATAAGTCCACAAAAGATAAATATACCAAAGGGGCAGATATTATACAAAAAATGGGCTACCAAGGTAGTGGTGGTCTGGGTCCCAGTGGACAAGGGGTGTGGTCTACACCTGACCCACTACCTCCACCAAAACATGGTGTGAAACCAAGCCTTGGGCTTGGAGTTCAATCATCACATTCATCAACTCAATCAATTCCATTAGTTCCAGCTTCAAATACAATTCCACCTGTTGCAAGCACTTAGATTCAATCTCAATCAGTTGCCACTCCCACAGCTATGGATATCATGGGTACAACTACAACTAGTGGTCAGAAAAGGACATTACAGATAGACATGAAAACAATTGTTCCCAGAGATCAATGCAGGGTAAAGAAGAAAAAGGTTATGACAACTACAAGTATTAGTACAACAATGCCAATGGTGACTGTGAGTCCAACAATTGCCCAACCTTTAGGACAAAATGCTCAGAACAGCCCAAAAACTCCACTTGTAATGGGTTAGGGTGTTGCTAATCCTCATGCTGGAATTAGCATAACCACAAGAAACATAGGTGGAAGCTCGTACATCATTGCAAGTACTATTTCACCATTCAAACATTCAATTGTGTCACAAAACCCTAATTTTCGTTACAATGATTTTGTAACTAATTATGAACAATCAAAAAATAGGAATAGAGAAAATAGTAAGAAAATGAAGATGGAAGGAGTTGCTGCAACTTGTGATGCAGAACCTGCATCCAATAGGTTATTTCCCACATATGACCCAAATAAAGATATGTTGGAATTCATGGTTGTTATGCCCCCAGCTAGAGATAACAATCCACCAGAGAGTCAGTTAGATCCATCTCAATTTCAAGTTAGCACCCTCCAAATGGATTTATCCAAAATTAAAAATGTGGACAAGATAAATGTGTCAAAAATGACCAAGCAAGTGGTCTACAGTTCACTGATGAAGTTGGAGAGAGAGAAAGGAAAGCTTTAGGGCACAATAGATAAGTTAAAGGCAGACCTGGCAAATGTAAAGGCAATTGAGAAAGCAGCAAAAAATAGGTGCAAATAATTAGAGAGAAGGCTAAAAAATTCATCCTCTAAAGAAGCAATTGGACAACAAGAACATATGGACACATAACTAAAAACTCTGAGGGAAAAATTGGAACAGAGTGAAAAGAAACTTGAGGATGAAAAAGACTCTTCATTAAGTTTCTACAAAAAATTGGAGAATGCGGGACATGCAACCAATAACGTAAAGAAAGAATTGGAGAATGAGAGGGTAAAAACAAAACAGTGGGAAGAGAAAACAAAAGAGTGGGAAGAGAAAGCAGAGCAAATAAGACAACATGGTGAACACCAGTTCTCAGAAATGAAAGAAGACCTAAAGAAGGCAAATAATACAATTAAAAATTATGAAAACATCTTGAATGACAATGTAAATAATACAATCAAACAAATAAAAAAATTCTTCTGGGGGAAAATAAAGATGTCTGGTGATAGGTTGTGTGATTGGTTTGAACTGAATGAAACTATTACAGATGTTTATGGGAAGTTGAAAGAGCACATTGCGAAGAACAAAAGTTTTTGTCAAAGATAGAAAACTACAAAGCAAATTATACAAGAAATCAACAGAACCAATGACAGGTATTTGGCAAGCAGGGGAATTCAGGACCACGTTGGTGCAACAATAAAGGCAACCTTTGTCTTTCAAATATGTCAGAAACTAACAAAAGCAGATGAAACTCTTGCCTTATTCAGGCCAAAGCTCGCCAAGATGAATAGTAAAACAACCAAATTGATATCTCTTGGTTTGCTGAGTCCTGGACCTAATTACTCATCAACAAATTTCATTGGAAGAGAAGCTTACAAAAAAAAGTTGGAGGACACAATGACATCTAATTTAGGCAACCTTCCTCAGGACAGAACTCATGAAGGCATTGCAAAGTGCATCAAAACATTCACAATTTTGAATGCAGTTATGGAAGGAACATTTCTTTCAACTCACTCTTCCAAGTATGGATGGCTGACGAAGTTGCAGGTCATTTACTATAACATCAAAAAATTTTCCCTTCCAACCGATGAAGAATGGAGCATACTAAAGAAACTGACAGAATCATCTTGATCTCATCAATCATAGTATGTGGAAGTACTTTCAGTTTCAATCATCTCTATATCTCTAGTATATATCTTTGATATTATCCTAAATACTAGAGTCTAGAATTGAGTTTAAAGTAACAAGATTGTGCTTTGTTTTTTGAACAGGATCAATGTTGCAGTCTTGCAGTTGCAGATGCTATTGCCAATGCTAATTTACTAAATTGGCCTATCAAATGCAGAAATGTACAACTAAAGTTGTAGAGATGTTGTAGACTTTTAGTTGTCTTACTGATTTACATTTTTAGACTTCTCACTTCACATTAGGAAAATTGACCTGAAGCTGTTGTTGCTCCCTTGTTTCTATAAAAGGGAATTCAGGGTCATTGGCTTAGAGTTAGGGTAATGAAATTTAAATTGGGCAATGTGCCAAATTGCCAATGGGTATTGAGTCATTGACTTTTGTAAATAGAATCACAGAGTTGTATTGAGGCATTGTATCATATTTGTAATTAAATTAATGAGAATCAATATTTCTAACTCTAAGAATTGTAACATATGAATTGCTATGTTGTCAAAAAGAATAATGAAAAATCTACAAGAATTGTACCATATGAGCTTAATAATGCAAATGAAAACCATTATTAATTATGGAATTGAATCTTGATGACATTATCAACCACATTCATGTTTTTGACATTGGAATATGCTATTATGCATGATTGATGATGAGATACAGAAACTAACAGTAGACTTCAGGAAAAAGCTTAATAAATACCTAGAACCTACTACTTCTACAATGGTTCAACTTCAAACTGCCACATCATATCATCATTGAGATCATCGAATTCAGCGCCATCAACTTCAAGCTTCCTTGGTTCTTTGATATGTTTTCTTCACTCTGCATACCATCACTTAACTGATGTTCACTGCTAGCAGTACTAGTACCAGTAAATGAGTCAATGACATCATTGTCTCTGGCATTCCCACTCCCAGTCCCACTTTGGTTTGAAATGTTTCCCATCCCTCTTCTCTGACATTTGTTCCTTCACAATTTCAGTGCGCTTTCATAAGGAAAAGTATTGACTTCATACCTAGATGTATAGAGCCTCAAGCAATTTTCCAAATTCTTGTCTAGTTTGTTTCTTAGCTTTGACTTTAGGAATCCCAAAGCACTGAAAACTCTCTTATCCTCCACTGACTCCAATATCATGGTCAGACATAAATCAGAAAGCTTGAAATATTCTGATATTGAATTGATCAACAATTCGCTCTCAGCTAGATTTTTCCAAATCCTTGATACTAATCCATCTTCGCGAGGGTTCTACATAATATTATATTGTTCCCTCATTGTCTATGAAAAATGACCTAATTTCTCTCTCAAATGATTTGCATCTAAAATTCCATTTAGAGTTACTCCATTTAACTCTTTGGTTTTGCAAAAATGATCTATCAGAGTTAGTAGCTTAGTTTTAAAATCTTTCGAACTATTCATATTCCAATATTGAGGAAACACAATAGCCATGGATTCAAGTAGTTTGACTAGAGGGAATCTTGCTCTAATCTGTGTGGAAAGATCAAAGGCAATGTGCTTCACAGAATCTGTTACAGACTCAACAATCTTGGTAAAGTCTTCCCTTTTAATACTTGATACTCGCCTCCTGGGGTTCTTTCCTGGTTCCTCGAACTCGATCCTGACAAAGTAGTGCATTGGTATCTCAACTCCGTGAACTACTGCACATAACTCCCCCTTTGAACCGATTTTTAAAAATTTATCAGGATTGTCCAAATCTATGATTTTTAGCCAACTGGAAAATTTTACATTATCGACACATAATTCATAGAGATTATCGAGCATCAAGCATGTCAATTTACGCAGCGCAGCATATTCTGCAATATACATAGCTCTTTGCTGGGCCTTTTTCATTATATTTCTCATTTCCTCAAGCATGGGGATAAGAACTACTAATGTTAATAGTGTCTCTACATTACTTAACATTGCCAGTAGCGCAGGAAATTTCAGTTGCCCTACTTCGTCACGACTTGAGTTCATTAGACCAAGCAATGATTGATATTCTGAAAAACTCGATGTGTTGGTCCATCCAAAGAGATCCATCTGGTATCATTATCCTTGAGAAGCTTGTTCCCGTTGGTTAGTCCTTCGGCAAAGTGTTGAAATTCCCTCAATCATTTCGGACTTCGACAGAAGTATTGGTAGAGCTCTTTGATTAAAGCTTCAATTTTTTGTACTGGAGCATGCTTGCTAACAACTCCAAAAGCTAGATTCATTTTGTGGGCCATGCAGTGAATGGGAGTAACGTAGGGTGCACAAGAAGATTGTATCCTTGTGCAAAGACCACCCCTGTGGCCTTGCATTACTGAAGCTCCATCCACTCCAACACATACCAGCTTTTTGGTAATTGTCATGTCATCTATACCTCCATATTCAATTAGAGAACTCTTTACTAGTTCAAACAAATTTTCCGTTGTCGCATTATCCCTCATTTTAGCAACAGTTAGTAGATGAGGTTGGTGAACAAAATTTTGTATAGTATAAAGATGCATGCATACCCAGGAAGTATTGTCTATTGTTGTAACCTCGCCTAAAGACAATGCAATAAAATTTGACTCTTTAATTTTTGCCTTCAGATCCTCTTTTTCAACCTCGGCAAGACAACTTGCCCATTCCCATCCACTATTTACTAACTAGTGACTGTTAGGATAGTTACAAACTTTCAAAAAGTGTAATAAAGTACTCAATGATGGGTATTCTGTCATAGGACGCCCTCTACTCAAAATATTAAACACAACACTTAACTGAACAACTTTTCTCATTAGTTCTACTTCCAATGCTTTTCCAAAACAAGCTTCAATAGAGCCTTTAACTACACTAGGCTTTGTCTTTATATTATGCTGAAATTCATATAATTCTGCATTCCTAACATGCTGAGATTCCTCCTTTGTTTTCCATCTTATCACTGATTTTTGAACTCCATCTATGGTTTTCTTTTCGTAAACTTTACCCATATGCTTCTCTATGGTGTCAATTTTTAGTTGCAACCTCTTTTTCTTCTTATTTATCTTACTGTAAATCTTACATCTGCATTTTACCAGAGGCTCCCCTTCAATTGGATTATCCACTAGTTCAATGAATGGATACTTTGACACCCATTCTATTTGAAAATTCCTCGACAGATCCCACATTCTATCATTCTTTGATTTGTATTTTCTTTTCTTCCCTGCGCCATCATCTTCTCTGACATTCTCAGTCTCATCCAAGTCGATTATATCATTATGGCTACTCTGGGTATTTAACTAAAAATCTTCTTCAAGTTCATCGTGACCTGAGATATCAGGTTCACTGACTTCTTCAATATGTCATGTAGGTTCAGCCTCAAGTTGTGAATCTTGAAAATCTTCTTGTGATGAAGTAGCTTCCCAATTTTGGCCAGAAACATTTCCAACAACATGACCAAAGTACGATGTTAAGGTTTTGCATTTTGTTGGCCTCTCTTGGCTTTCCCCATATGCTGGAGCCTTACCCTTATTCTTGTTCGACATCTTGAATCTTCAACGAAATAAAGTCTACCAGCCTACCAATGAAAAAAAAATGTTTACTTGTTGAAGAAGTGACAAATGACAATAGAACTATAATATACAATGTTTACATACTCGTAGAATAATAATCACTTACCTTTGCCTCAAATTCAATCATAGTCGCGACTTGCCAAAGTAGTCAAGACTCAATAGTCTGAACTTCGCTATCGATCAAATTGAACCGATCCAAATTGTGTACAATAACATTGATGTATGAATGTATTTATACTAATCTTTATTGGTGAATTGGGCGGGAGGTCTTAGGTCGGTGTCCAAATATTTGGCGAAGCCCGCATAATTATAACATGTCTTGTGTTATATCCTAGGTGATTACGGGTCATCCAATACCTTGGTATAATTAATAAAGTTGGCAAAAATCTGTCGATTTGAGACACGCATCCGTAAAATGGCTGGCGAAGTTTGGTCTGCCTAAAAATATATATATAACTATTGGCGAATATAGGCTGTCCATTTGGGGCAGCTTTGAAATTATAGGTGAATGTTAAAAATATATTGTGCCCAAAAATTATATGCCATTGGCGATGATCCTGGGCATTGGACCCAATTTTCATAAATGCGGGGCGATATGATCATTCCCATATGGCCAATATATTTTCCAAATCAGGGGTCGGTGACAAGTGACATTCGCCAAATGGCAAATAATCGTCACTAAACTTTTTGCTGGTCCAATACCTTGGTATGATTAATAAAGTTGGCAAAAATCTATCGGTTTGAGACACGTGTCCGTAAAATGGCTGGCGAAGTTGGGTCCACCTAAAATATATATATATATATATATATATATATATATATATATATATATATATATATATATATATATATATATATATATATATATATATATATATATATATATATATATATATATATATATATATATATATATATATATATATATATATATATATATATATATATATATATATATAACTATTGATGAATATAGGCCATCCATTTGGGACCGCTTTGAAATTATAGGTGAATGTTAAAAATATATTGTGCCCAAAAATTATATGCCATTGGCAATGATCTCGGGCATTGGACCCAATTTTCATAAACCAATTGGTGATGATCCTAAGCATTGGACCCAATTTTCATAAATGCGGGGTGATATGATCATTCCCATATGGCCAATATATTCTCCAAATCGGGGGTCGGTGACAAGCGACATTCGCCAAATGGCGAATAATCACCACTAAAGTTTTCGCTGCTTGGGTTTGGTTGAATGGTAAGAAATAGTGTTATTTCTTGGATTAGAGAACAAGGCCCTGTGAAATTAATAGAGTGTTGGCCTATTTGCACCTAAAATGAATATAATTGGTTCCTCTTTTTTGTAATTTGAAATTTCTCAAAAGAAAAATAAAATTTGTCCACTGTCGTATGAAGGTTTACAAGGTCACTACAAGAGAATGGGCACTTAAAAGTTAGATGGAAGATATAATCTTTAATTATGATGGTAGTGGTAGTATAAAAACATGGATAATTTCAAACAAATAAAATTCATTTTAATCAAACCTATTGCCAAAGCCATTTTTTATCTTTCCATTTATGAAAACTTAACAAGAACAATTTCTACTCGAACATGAATATCCATCTCGGTGTGATCACTAACTGTCATGCATTATCAGTGGAACTAAATTCATAGCTTCCCAGCAAGGAGAAACAATAGAATGACAATAGAAGTTGGCTCCCAAAATGTCTGATCCCAACTCCCTAAAGATGAACTCTGAAGTGTCATAGAGTAGCTTGTAGCTTATGAATGGGCAAGAATAACAATGGGCCAAGTAATAAGGATGGACAATAACTCCCGCTTCAGGTTTTGCTATGCCTACAGGCATTCCCTGACGTGCATTTTAAGGACAAATGAAGAGAAATGATAAGAAATATGCCTTAAGTAAAACCATACCCAATGCATAAGAAATTCCAATTCCATTGTCACTAAGCACCTATAGTAGGTTTTTCACTAAAAAGGATTTCACACCTCTATCAACCAGATATACAGACATGTGAACGACTTAGATATTCAACCTCATCAGTCAACTTCATACATGAATGTCTGGATGCAACATTACTTATCTCACTTGGGATGATGCTTGAGGAATCCTAAGAGAAATATTATTGCTAAAGCAATGAGATATATTAAGTGAAAAGAACAACTACCTAAAACTAATGTTGAGATATTCTTTGATTTATTTGAAAAAGTGCTATGATGTAGGAGCCAGGAACTAAATTGATGCCTTAGTCCAATGGGAAATGGAGCTGAATCTAAAACCAAGAAATATATGCATGTGAGAAATAAAGATCATCACAACAAAGATGAAATATTCTTCAAAATATATTATATTACAAATAAGCAATTTTCAAATTGAGCTGCTTAGATCATATATGTGAAAAAATCATATATATCAATGTCCCAATAGTTTTGGCTTGGACTCCAAACTCTTTCAACAAGTAATCTCCTAATGGACTGTCAATGTCCCCTATGAAAATATCTTTAATTAGACTCTTATCTTGAATAAAACATGACATCTTTAATCTTGAAAATATCTTTAATTAGACTCTTATCTTGAATAAAACAGTACATGATAAAACATGACATATTTTCTGCCTTGTAGATTCCAGTTGGTAAGAGATGTGACATGTTATAGTTCCAAACGACATTGGCAAGGTGCCTTTACTAGTGCAAGTCAATAAGACATGTTAGACCATGCTTGACATAGCGCATTTATCTACATTGGTCAAAGGTACATAACTGCCAGCATGTTATGGCATGTCACTACATTGAGATTCCATCTCTAACATTGAAGACAAGGGTAGATGTGGTAAACAGAGAACATAAAGATAAATATATGGTACCTAAAAAGATAAAAACTCCAAAATGTGTGACAATCCTATTGAAGGCTGCATTGTTGGATAGGACAGTCCAAAATTAATTTAGATAACTATTAAATGAAAAAATACCTGGTACAATCATTGACAACATTATGTTCTCCCTCTTTATGGACATCCAAGGAGGAATGTTATTATTAATAACAAAAATAAGCCACACTGAGTAAACAGATCTCATATCTCCAAATGGATTAACAATGTCCACTACAAATGAAAGCTTGAGATTATGAGGTTCTTTAAAGTGTGGCCATGTTGTTTCTATGTCTTTAAATGCAAAACCATCCACAGGAATTCGTATAATATCATCTTGACTTCTATTGTGTGCATGATAATCCATAAATTGTGCCAAGCTAGTGCACCTGAATAATCATTAAAGACATGGAATAATGGGAATGTACTGAAGAACCTTGTGAGACACCTTTTTTGTTATTTGATCTTACCAATATCTACTAATATGACAATCAGGGCATTCTGTTGCAAATTCATATTGTTTATGATATAGAATGTGATCATTGGGACATGCATGTATTATCTGATACTTCATTCCAATTTGATTCATAATGGTAGATAATTCACGGTACGAACGAGGCAGAATGTTTGATGGTGGTAAAAAAAACTCACCTATCAAGCTACAACAACAAATATGAATTGTTAATATAATGAATAGTAATGGTATGCTAACATTGAAGATGACAAAAATGGCATACCTTAGCATACGTGACATTGCTACATTGGATAAACCATTCATAACCATCAAGTTCACCAACAACACTATAGCGGAGAGAAGAGTTGTTTGGGAGCCTTGGTATAGGGGCTCGTATGCCTCCTCAAGTATAGGTATATCAAGACCATCTTCATCATCATTATCAAATGTGCTAGTACCATCATCATGATCATCTTGATCAGCTATGCCTTGATACCATCTTCTTCAATCATGTCCTCTGGAACATTATCATCTACACCAATACCATCATCTTCAATTGTGTTATCTGCCATAGGATCATCTTCTTCTATGGGAGCATTATCCTTGGCTTGGATATTCACACCTCCATGTTCCTCCAATTTGAAATCCACATTCACAATCGATGAAAATCGTGCCCCCCTTCAATGTGACCATGTTGCCTACAATGACTTTGGGTTGTTGTGATTAGAATTCTTTGATTCTTTAATCCCTTACACTTTTTGCAAGGATAATTACATTTATCAACTTTTCTTTGGAACTGAGACCACAATCTAGCAATTGTTTCGTTATTTTGTTCTGGGTTCATATTGCCAAGTGTGGACTTTCTTCACGGGCAATTATTTGGGCTATAAATATACAAAATGTAAACATACAAGCATTAGTAGTATCTTGTATATAATCAAAAATAATAAAATATTACAAGATTATACAAGATATACAAATACACACAAATCATGCTCACTAGACCACAAAATATTCAAATCACTCAGGGACTCTTAAATAGAAAATGTAATCAACATAGGAATTATTGTTGGATGATTGAGAGACATGTCTAAAAATTTTATGGGAGAACAAAAAGAATGACAACCTTTAAATTCAAACTCAATACACACTATCAACTCCTTAAAAGAGATACGCTCATGCTTTGTAAGAGAAATATTTATTGTTAAATTTGAGATCATAACGACACCTAGTTATGGAGTTTGGAGCTATCTAAACATTGCCCAATATGCCCAGCAAGGTGCTAAAACCCTCTACAATAATCCATGTCTTGTATCAAGTGTAAATAGACTCAGAAAACCAATCAAAACTAGTTTGGCAGCATGCTCTCTTACTCTGGCTAATACATTACATTAAATTTCTTATTCTCTTGCATGTCCAACTTATGTGTTCAAACCCCAATGTAGGTGATAGGAAATAATTGTAACATATAATGTCAAAAATGTCTTGGAAGGTTTTGGGAAGTCTTCATGTCTTGACTTCATTGACTCATTTCTCATAATAAAGGCACATTGACCCTATAGTGTGCATTAAATCACCCCAAAACTACAGTCATAGTCCTACACCATGGAAAAAAAACTCATACTTAGCATTGAAGTGGCATGAAATGGAGGAAACCATGCCAAACTTGAATCCCATCAAGAACACAACACAAAGATGCCTTGAAGTGACCAATAGAGACACCACAACTTGTTTCTTTTCCACACATTAGGTATTCAGGCCACTCCTTATTTTGACCTATGATTTCCTTAATTGTTCCTTTGAAAAAGAATGTGGTCATTATTATCATCAGCTAAAAGTATTTATAGAAAGCCTATCAAAAATTTGTGTGCTTAAGTGAATCAATAATAAAGAATGTGGTCACCATGCTGAAGATCTATAGCAAGACTATCAATGTCTTTTGATTAAGGACGCAAATGTGATAAATGAATGTTGCTTTTTACAAGTTCACATTTTCCTAGAGATTGAACAAGATTCTGAGATAACTTGAATTTGTTGATAAAATACCAATTTGCATAACAGTAACAGATGCAATTTACCTGTTAGATGTGATTGTTGAGTATGGCATTTATGATCATAAAGCTACAAGAAGTGTAGCTCAGTTTATTCCAAAAGGTGGATATAAGCAATTCCTCAAGACATAAGGGCTATAGGGAAAGAGGCTGGGTATTGTTCGGAACCCAGATTTACCACCTAGATCTGCTGAAGCAGTATACTTTGAGAAGCATCTAGCAACTATGAGGTAATCCTAACATTTTTAGGGGTAAGAAAATGTGTCATTGTTTGAGAGCAGGTCTCCCTCCACCATTAATCCTTTTGAAAAGCTGCATTTACACCAGGGTGTGGTCCCACAAATTCAGAACAAGTTTTGAAGCAATATAAGAAAAATAATACATATTCTACTTTAGAGAAAACTATATGACATCTCTTAGTGTCTACTTTGCAGGAAGAAAGGGGCAATTTTAGTGGAAAATCACATGTTCAGTAATTTTTTAATTTAAGCATCGATAATGAGAAAATTCTGCTAAGGTACGAATTTAAACATGATGTGAACATCTACCTTTCAGAGCTCCTACAATCTCCCATTCGCACATTAGCTGACATCATCTCCTTCAATACACAACATGCTATGGAGGTATAATAACTCTTTCTCACTTTGTTTTCTGCGTGGTTTACTTTAAATTTTAAAATGTTTCTAACATTATATCTACTTTTTCTATCAGGAAAAACTTTTAGATTATTCTAGAAATCAATTCTAGTTATAGTTGTCAATTCTATGGGTAGAATTCTATTATAAGAACAACGTCAAGACTCATCTCTATAGTCGGTTCAGAACAACTAGAGTATAGAATTGGTGGCTTAAGAAAAATGTGACTCCATCACTCGACATTTGATTAGAAGGTGGTTTCAAAACTCCATAAATCACCAGAAATTATAGTGCCCCTAAAAAAAATGTTCTAGCCATTGTAGGATATCCTAGTATCAGTGTGCCTGCAGGTTACAATACAAGTGGGGTTCCCTTTGGTATATTTTTTGGAGGAGGATGAGGCTCAGAGCCCACTCTCATTGAGATTTCTTATTCTTTCGAAAAAGAAACGAAAGTAAGGAAGGTGCCCTCGTTCAGCAGATTCAAAAAATTATGAGTAGTTTTCTTCAAAAGATATGGCAAAATCCTTCTATCCACAACACACAGATGTCCTAACTTCTCTGGCCTCGTTACCATTCCTAATGGCTGCTTAAAATAGGACATATATGTTCCCAGTCTACATTGAGTAGGTTAGTCATTGTTGGCAGAAACTCAATTGTAATGCTTAGATTCATTTTGTATTTTATAATATTACTCACTCATATCTGAGACTCTATGTATCATTGTAATCCATGTTAGAACCAATATAGGATTGAATATGTCATTTCTGGGATTTTTCTTCTAAGTACAAACTATGAAAACTTCAAGTAAAATAATTATCTATTCATCTGATGCATTTTGTTGCCTTTACAAACTAATAAGAAAAATTGAACTTACCCACCTTAATGATGTGCTGTACAAATGTTCAATCAATGAGATGTATGACTGTATAATGCATCAAAATGGTATGCAGGTCGCATTCACTCGCCAAATTCAAATAAACAAAACCTTAGTGACATGGATTGATATCTACAAGTTAAAAATTGGTAGAGAGTGCAGTTTTAACAATGAACTCAAATACGAAAGAATATAAAAGACAAGAAGAGGAAGTTATTTGCAATATATTAAGATGTGTAATAGTTCCAGTTACCGATTGTTGTGCATATCATTTTGGCCCTTGGTGGTTCCCTATTCTTGGTGGATGTTGAGGCCTTTGGTGGTGATGTTTTGTCAACCAGTTTCAAAATGAGGTTAAGTTGATGGAAAAAATTCAACATCGTAACCTTGTGAATCTACTTGGATGTTGTACAGAGGGATCAAAGCAGTTGCAAAATAATCTTCACTGTCAATCTTATATTCAATAGGAATTTCCACTTGCTCAGTTTGAACACCAAATTCATAATAATTGAAAATGATAGGGAAGACTCATTTGCAACTATGTTTACCTTGTCTTCTTCAATTCTTGATGTCAAAACAATCATAGGTATGCTCACCATTTCATTTTCTACCTCTTCCTCTATTGTTTTTGTCCTTTCTTTCATTTTCCTCTTTTGAATAATCTTTCTAATGGGCCATTAGATATTCTTCTTAATTGATAGGTGTCATTTTTGCATTTCTAATTCTATTAGCTTCTCTTTTTGTTCCAATGTTTATTGTATTTCCCTAATTTTTCTCTCAATCTCTACTTGTCTCATATTTTCCTCTTTTCTCTTCCTCTCTTTATCTTCTCTTTTATTTTCTTGTTTCTTCTTTGATGAACACTCAACAAATCCATCTCTCCAATCAAGTCCCTCTAACCTTGCTTCCACTTTGTCTTTGCCTCACCTAGGTCTTTTCTCTTCTCTACCTAGTCTTTTGGCAACCAAGTTCTCTTTTCAACCTGCACAAACACCAAACTCTCTTGTCCATACCTTCTTAGCTCTGATACCAAATGATGCAGCACATTCATACACATTCAAGCTAATTCCGTCATTACAAAATAAGAACAACCAGAAATCAAAATAGATTTGAAAACTCTTTATTTTCATTCACCAACTCTACTTCTACAATGATCAAAAGATCCTTAAATAAAATAAAACTCTCAAAAAACTAAAAACCCACAAATTACCTTTTTGGCAGTTTTCACAAAAAATAGTGTTTTGCCATTTTTGTCATTTTTAAAACAACTCCTAAAAAGTTGATTTTTTTCGTGAAGCTTCCTAAAACTACGATAAGATGAACTGTCAACTAACCTTCGAAATTGGAAATAATATTTTGAAGTTAAAAAAAAAACTTTTCTAAAAAACCAAAAAAAACACTAAAATATTAAAATCTTAAAAAACACTAAAATCTTAAAGCCTCTCAAGCGCTATCTCAAATGCATTTTAGTTTTTTTGAGTCAAAACAACTCTGTGCTTTGAGGAAGATTGTTGAATGTACACTTAGTTTTCATCCCAAGTTGTTTCTTTTCAATCCAAGAGATACTTAAATATATTAGTTTGTAATCAAAATTTAAATGCCAAAATTGTTTACCAGTCAAAACTTCCTTTATTTTTTGACACAAACCATGCAAACAAACTACATAATCCACTACACTTGCATCATTTTAGGTATTATAAATAAAATTCCCAGAACTCTCCCCGTGGCCAAATTATTACAAATGACTAATCAAATGCCCCACAAAGAAAAAGCAACTCCTCCCCAAAAAGGATGCAACCTTTGTCAACTATTGAAACTCTTGCCCATTAATGACTACTTTCTTCTGTAAGCCAAATAGGATCCAAACTTCCTTAAATCAAAGAATGGTAACTTGTTCACTTGTAATGCTAGCATTGAAAGCGCCCACTTGAAGGACTTCACCTAGTTGAAAGTATGTTGTGATATCATTTTTAATGTTGCAAAAGGGTCTTTGTAGTCAACCCCCTACTTTTGTAAACTTTTGAAACAACCAAAGAAAAATAACATGCTACAATCCTAATGAGCTTACTATATTTTGAGATTTCAAAAAAAATGATTTTTTTAATTTTAGTCTTCTCTTTCTAGCTAATGAAATGATAGTTTCTTTTTCCCTCACTAAGATCGTAATACCATTGTGTTCTTTGTCGTTCCTTGTTGCCTTGTTCCAAACCGTCATCTTCAAATACCCTTCAAACAACGGTATCTTACATTCTTAATGCTCATGTATTTCTATGAGATAAATTATGCCACTATCCTCCACAATAGCCCCTAACCCAAGTCTTTGCCTCCAAGGTTAACCTATACTATTCCAACAAACTAATCTTACGAAAACCTAGTTAGAACTTCATTTCTATTTGTTTTTCCATACAAGACTCAAAGTTGAGTCTTCCTCCCTATTTTCTCATTTTGAGCTTATTGCAAGGTTTCCTTTTAAAGAATTTTCAGCCACTTGTTTGTCAACAACTTGATGTTTTATTTGAGAATGATGCCCAAAAGATGAACTAATAATTTTCCCTTCGTACAACTGTGTCATTTTTCTTTCATCCCTTGCTGCTCTAACCTTTAACATGTCCTCCCTTCTTTCCTCTTGTTGGTTAATAGTCAAATCTTAATCTAGAAAAAAGAAAGAGCCCCTCAATAGTTTATTCTTTCTTAGGACACTTTACTTGTCATGTATGCTTGGCATGATGATTTTTATAGGTTATAAGCTTGCCCACTTTCAACACTTGAAGATTTTCCCTTGCCAAAGAGGCTAATCTTTCAAAAAGTCACTTGCAAGTTCAAGACTACTTTCATTTTTTCCATAAACTTTCACCCTTTTGATAATTATATATGTTGCCTGGAATCATCTTTCTTTAATTTCTCTATATCATGCATATTGTCAACCTAGACCTGTTAGCTTTTACTTCCATATTAGTAAAATTGTTAATAACTTGTGTCCATGTTTATGATTTTTTTTGGTAAACCTCTTTTCTTTTCTTTTCTTTTCTTTTCTTTCTTTCCAGGTCCATGAATGTTTTCTTAGTCAACCACTTTCCTTTCAACCTAAGATACATATATTAGAACTCAACCTTTCTTTATTTTATATTCTTTCATGATATGCCAAGTAACCTTCATGTCATGTCATTCAATCTTCCCTGCCAAAATAGCTTCTTGCAACAAAACCATTTGCTCCTTCAAAACCTTTCCTACTCTTTGACTTCCAAAACCTTCAACCTCCTCTTGGAATTTAACAACTCTTTCACATAAAGGTCAAATGACCAAGTGAAAGATGTGGGTGTGGGGTTGTACAAGGAAGAATCGTCAATGTCTTTGATGCCTATGGACGTATTGGTACCATACCTTTGCATAGGGAAATTTTTTTAAATGTTGTTTGTTATGAATGGGCCAAAATATTCTTTTAGAAGCAATTTTTCCATTGCCTACTCCCATTTAAGATGAGAAAGTCTACATTTCAAGATGCCTCAAAACTATTTGGCATTAACCCAAATCCATTTTCATGCTTTAGCTCAAGATGCAATTTTCACTTGACCAAGAAAGGCCTGTTTTAAAAGAGCCAGATATCTTGTGTTCATTTTTCATGTGTGATTTTGGGTGCATTTCCATTTCCATAGGAGAAGAAGGGAAAAAGGAATTAAAAAGAGAGTGGGATTAAATACTTAACTACCACTAACTTGACTATCACTATCTACTTTTTGTTAGGCCCTCTCAATATTTTGATACCTTTGGCTAAATCAATAAGTCTGGTACTACTACTCCACTATTCTTGATTTCTACATTATAATTAGCCCCTGCTTCAACCAGTAGTTGGTTACCTCCACTACTTCTTGCTAACCCCAACAAGTGAACCTTGAAACTTGAAACCCTTTCTATTGTTGTGTCAAAAAATACTTCAGCTTAATGCACTATTGCCAACTAGACACTTGTGAACCACAGTATTGCACTGGTCCCACAATATTTTAAAAACTTGTGATGTTGTTCACAAACAGAACCATAATTTGCCTTCATTCCAAATCCATTGTCACTTATTTGTTGATCAAGTCTTTCTCATGAAGATATTATAAAGAGAAATAAGGAAAATAGATCACAATATTTAGATCCCATTTTATTTTGAATCATGTTGCAATTGGTTTCCCTATGTTCATAGTTGTCGATCATCACAAGCAATTGGAAGAAATCAAGTACTAATCTTTGCAACTTAATGACAAGGATACTAGTTATGTAGGTCAACTTCAAAGCATATTTAAGCTTCGATTGTAATAGTTTTCATATATTGTCAATTCTATTTCTAAAAACAAGGTTTTGTTGTTGCCTTCATTTTCCATGCTTGGATTGGTTATTGTTGTTTATTATAGGATTTTTTATAACCTCTCCTTAGTTATTAATTATTATTTTTGTTGTGCTACAACAAAACTTTCATATCATTGGTGATGCAGCTAATTGTAATAGCTTTGTGTGAGTAGATATTAGTTTTCCGGTGATCATTTTCATTTGATTGTTGTTCTCATTTTAGTTCCAGTTTATAGATTATTATTCCTTTATGTATTTACTTTTTAGATTAATTCAGTAAAACTTAAAGAATTTTAAAAATAGTTCATTGATTTCTTTAAATATCTACTTATCACTCTAAGATTCGTGTATAACATTTAGAAGATATTCCCTTAATATATATCCAAGATTCTTCACAAAAATCTTTAAAAAAATTAAACCAAGAGAAATACCTTTATTCATTTTGAAAGTAACTTTTTAAATTTTCAAGAATAATAGGCCCCATAAGAATACCATTACCTTTATTCATTTTGAAAGTAACTTTTTAAATTTTCAAGAATAATAGGCCCCATAAGAATACCATTCATTCGCTCAATAACTAAAGAAGAGATACAATCTAAATAACTCTTTCAACCTCCAAAAGTTTGAAACTATTTTCCTTGAATGTAGAAAAGAATTGATGAATTTGTCTTTTGGAATAAAGAAAGATGAATTCCTCGAGAGGTGGTGCTACATGAGATAAAATTACTACTCATTTCTTTAGCTAAATTATAGAAAAATTAGGTATTTTGATCCCCATCCTAGAGCTAATTGATTATATATCTTTGCTTCCAAAGGACCTCCTCCCAATGTTTTCCATTAATGAAGTTTCTTAGAAAAGAAGGAAATATCCAAAAATATTTCTTAGTCATGCCAGATTCTCTATTTGAAAAGTACTATTATTCAATCTTTCTTGCACCTATTTCTTCTTCCAAATATTTTTTATTTTTTAAAAAACTATTTTATTTGTATTACTTGGGCTTCAAATTAAAAATTGAAACCTTTTAGAAAAGAAATTAATAGTGGTATCAAAGGAGGACTTTGCCTCATCACCGTATTACCATATTTTCACATAAAACTTGATCTCAAGGCCACGTTAACTAAAAATTGAATAAATGATTCCTAAAGATAGAGAAAAGAGATGAAGAAATAGTCCATGGTTTTTGAAGAAGTAATTAATTCATCCTCATTCTAATAGTGAGAAACAAAAAGTTGGTGTTCTTGTTCTTAAACAAGGTTCAAACATTTGTTAGGCCTATGTGATTGTGGGCGTGTCTCTTCACTTATCTAATGTGCTTGTGGTTTAAGCCTCAATTTTGTTAAATGGGGATGAGGTCCCCTATTTCTGACCCTACCGATTCATAGCTCCAAGTCAAAAGTGTTTCATGTGGGGCAAAAGGGTGTGTCATGTTAGTGTCATCAATCATGTTAAAATGATTACCTAGCATTTTTTTAAAAAATTAGAAACTAAAAATCTGTATGTTCATGCAAAACCAAAATTAGAACTACATTATTTGCGCTTCCAATTAAAGGGACCACCATTTGGTTAACATCCACGAGATTAAAAAATGATATACTTGCATTCAACAAAAATGAATTATGGTCGAACTAAGTCAAGCCATAGAGTTTCTCATCAATAGTAATAATGGAATTAACATAGCTACTCAAAATCCAAGGGATAGAAGCAAACAAAGAGTAAATACATTAATTATGTAACTATAAGAAAAAAAAAATTATAATCAATAGGAGCTTAAATTTTTTATAAGAAAATATGACTTCTTGAATCAAAATAAGTAACCATGAAAGATGTATAATGTTTTCTCTTAGCACTCACCAAGTACAAGATGTAATCTAATGAAGGTTCCCTATGCAAGGTAACCCTCTTACAAAGCTTTAGCTTCTATATATAGACATTGTCTTTCATTCTAGATAAAAAAGAAGTATAATATTTCATTCATACAAATTTGAGTCTCATAACATAAAATAATTATAGACTTATGAAACCTAATAAATTCTAAAACAACCTTTTGATGAGAGGTGTTATTCAAACCCCTAGTATTTCATCATGTAATTATCATTATTGAAAGGAGAAAAAAGTGAGAATCTAAAATATGAATTATCCCATATTCAACTTATGATTCCCCTATCCACTTTCTCTTGATAATTTTTTCTACCTACTTTAGAGACTCTCACTTATGTACTTAATTCTACATTTAACTCATCAACACTTGTTAGTCATTCTCATTAAAATAACAGCCCTAACAAAAAGATAAGCAATTAAAAAAATAATACTAGCACTTGTACCTATAAGAGGTGCAAGGGAGTAGCCAATAGGTAAATAGAAGGAACATATAAATTAATTTTAAGATTGTGTAATCAATTGTATGAAAATATAAATCTTTACACATGTACCATTGTATACTATAATTTAGTACATTTCTTTGTTTGTTTTTTCAAAAAAATTTATAGATTTTGATTCCTTTGAATTATTATCATCCACTTTCAATTAACCAAGGTTATATAAGTATGAGCTCTTGAGATTTATAATTTCAAGGAGATAAATCATGGAAGCAATGCTCTATATCCGAACGCTAGAAACCTCAACATCTTGAAATTATTTCTTGCTTATCAAAGTCAATATTGTGTGTGATTTGAACTTAGACGACTTATGTAGGACGTGGGTAATATTTGGGTCGAGCAATTCAAGGTACATGTGAACTTGAGCATGGTGGAAAAAGAGGAGCATGAAGTAATAGTGCATACCAAATGTATTTGCTACTGAATACCAAAAACTTAATTTTTGGATTAATAGGAAGAACAATTAAATACAAATGAATAAAATGCTTATTGTTACAATGTTGAGCATTGAATAGATGCCTATGAACTAGATTAATTCCTTGCATTGCATCTTTCATGCAAAATTGGGTTCACTTTTGTCTTGCAAAAACCATAGCTTGGCAATGCTATCTTCTCTCATGAACTGCACCATTATTGAGAAGCTTGTTTATACTTTGCAACAAGCTTGTAGTGTCAATCCTAGAAAATATGGATAAGCTAACCAAATTGCAAATGATGTCTATGATTTGCACTTATATTTCTTATCACATCATGTAATTATTTAGTGCAATGATACTATAAGAGAGTTAGGCATGGTGATTCATCTACAAGTACTTGAGCTAGGTACACAGAAAGAAGTTTTGTGAAAATAATTAAATACTATTAAATAATAATATACAATTGAACTAAGATAAATAATATAACATGTTTGAAAATCAATTGTGCATTTACTATCATTAGGTGAATAAAAAATAGATATTAAATCAAGTCATTGGAAGTACATATCTTGCACTATAAAAGATACACAATTCATTAATAAGTTCTAGTATAGAGACTTCCTGAAAAATATAAACCAATGATACACATTTAAAAATCATATTAATAGAGAAATTGGTAAAAGAAAGAAAATAGCAGTCATAATTATGTCTAACAAAATAAGAACGAGTTATTATCCTTATTTTTAAAAACAGTCATTAATCTCTTTTGTAACTACAATAATGCAAATGATTGAATTATGTATAATCTTGTAGGAAAAAAATCATATTTCATATCATTATAGAATGTCACTTTTGTATACAAACCTTGTTAATATATTGAATTAAGAAAAACATAATAAAAAGATATCATTGCAAAAAAATATAAAGGCATTCAACAAAATTCACATTTTATATAAAGTTTAGTAAGCTCAAATCAACAATAAAAACTATTTAAATTTAATGAATCCAAAAGGAGTTTGTCTGTTTTCTCTTCAAAAGAAATGAATCCAAAAGGAGTTTGTCAATTTTCTCTTCAAAAGAAATGAATGCAAAAGGAGTTTGTTAGTTTGCTCTTCAAAAGAATTGTTGAAGAAGTGTGCCATCACATTGGCATAACATGTTAATAACGTATCTTGCACAACAATCATTAAGAGACCTGCTTAAAAGGACTACATATGGTATGACACATAGGCCAATTTAGAAGAGCACACTCTGGTGTAGGTTCAGTTGACTCCAAGCAATGGGCTAGCGCATCTAAATACTTCACAAACTCCTTTAAAGATCTATGCAAAAAGAATTAATAAGTAGAAGGAGAAACAATGCAAAGAAAGCAACAAAATTGGTAATAATTTCAATGGTAAAAATAAAATAAGACACTCTAATTTACAAGAGGGAGTGATATTTAGAAAATGAAACTAAATCTTACAAGAATGGGCATCTTGCTTGAGTGTGTCCTATGCTTGACATCCAAAGATAATGCAAATTGAAGGGGTTAAATTAAACTCCCAAGTCCAACAAAATGAGCCACAGTTAATATTGAGGTTATAGTCGTTATGCTACTTCAACAAAAAATGATCCTTTTTAACTAAAGTGAGAAGACCTACTAAAATTTCAAATAATATGCCATAATGAAAAAAACCTTTATAAGGAGAAATGTGCCTTTATAGAGATGTGAATTTTGCAATCAACAATGGAAAGAAGAATTTGCAAATCGCATCCATCCGTATTTTGATTTCAACACATCATAACTTACAAAATGACACTAAACCTATCTGAATCAAACAGTACTTAAAATAGTCACATAAGCTTATTGCCATGTTAAAGACTTCAAGTGATCAAACCAATAAGTAAAAATTGATGCCCTTGTCCTCTAACAAACTGTAGTCGTAGCTCTCATTTTGACTCCCGACTTTTGTTATTTTACTATTGCCCTTTTTTGCTGTATGAAAATAATCACTCAACCATGACTCCATAAAGTGGGCATTTTATCTTCCATACATGTAGCCACAACTCACCTTATAGTCAAAGTTTGTTGTCTTGGTATAATAAGAGCACCACTCACAATGCATAAAATTAACAAATTGAAATATGAATTTCTAAAATGAAACATAACAATTGCAGCTACTCAAACAAAGAAAGAAAATTAAAAATTTGGAGAGATTGACTTAAATACAAAGCCACCTCAAGAATACTAATATTGAAATTTAACACTACGAATTCAAATAAAAACCTAAAATAGGTGATGTCAAAGTCTGGGAAAATATAACATGCCGATTTTTAAGGTTCTCACCTCCAATAGCTCTATCTTCTTTCTTCTCACATCTCAAGAATTGGTGTATGGGCCAAAATACCACAGTAAAATGTGGTCCTGAAATGATTTGAAGGATATGCACAAAACTGATTCATTTAAAAATAGAAAATAAAACTTGAAAACCCACCAGGCCAATGCAGTTGGTAGGATTTGCACCCACTAGAAGTTTTGATAAAACTTTAGAAACTTTTAAGCAAATGTAATGGGTGTAGATGCGCCATGATTGCAAGATACTCACCCATTTAGGTTTACTAAAAGAAGACTTTGAAACTTTCAAGAAAATACCATTGGCAGATGCAGAGCATATTCAGTGCAGGGAACATTGATTTTATTAAAAATTCTTTAGAAACTTTCAAGAAAATACAATGGCATGTATACAACCATATTGAACAACCTAAGCCAACATCCTCACTACTGTGATAAAATGGGAGCTATCCATTAATGCATAATGATGAGGGGGTTTTGTTCGCCCCAAACCAAAACCATTATCAACGAAAATGCTCAAGTAGATAAATAATATGCAAAATGTAAATTGTTTGTCAAGATGCCTCAAAGAGATGACATCTCACGGCATGAGACCTATTCCAAATTTCTATCAAAAAAAATGATTTGGGGAAAAAGAGACTAGATACTTCCAAGAAGATTTAATTGTTTGGCATAAAGTTCTACATTCCCATCAGTCTGGATCTAATGGGATGTTTCCCATGCCAAGAAACGTGAAGGACTTATGAAATACTCAAAATTTTCACAATGGATCTGAAGAGGAGGGAATAATTAGCAGCTTGAAAGGCTCACAGTATGCCCTACGTTTCCATTGTCCATTTTTTAGGAAGAAGGAAATAATAGGTATCCCTTAGGGTTTACAATTTCTTGTAAGTTTCAACTTTCCATTTGAGGAGAACGAAAAGAAAGAAATAATGAGTGGCTTCCAGGACTCACAATGTAGCGGCTTCCAAGACTCGCAGTGTACTCAGTGTACTCAGAGAAGGAAAAAATGAGCGGCTTGCTTGGCTGAGAGAATGCTTTAAGTTTCCACGGTCTAGAAGAGGAAAAAATAATTGGCCGCTTTAAACATTTACAGTATTCTCTAAGTTTCTATGGTCGATCAGAGGAGAAGGGAAAAAACCAAATAACGAGAATATACTCACAGTTTTCTCTAAGTTTCTAGGATCAGGCTTCCTCGTCGATAATATACCATGCAATTGACACCATCTCGGAGCTCACGAGGCCTTTGAAACACTTCTCTATGTGGAACTCCAGTAGCTGCAAGGGTTTGAGATCTTTCTGAGCACCAGTTGGCTCCGACAGGTGTTGGATCTATGCATGTCAATGCACAGAGAGCTCCAAGATATTTTTCCCCAAATCTAACCAGCAGTCCATCAACAGAATTTGAAGTGGATGGACAAAACCCTAGATGACACCATAAAAATCCTCAATGTTTGCAACGCTCTATGAGATAAAATGGGAGACATCAAGCAGTGCCAGGAAAAGCTTCACCTTGCGCTTCATTGCTTTAATGGTCGTCTAGACACCTGGCAGCTAGTCAGGGCCCGAAAATCCCTTGGCATTTGCAATGAGTCCTTGGCCGAAGCTTAGAGAAAATCTTAGCTAGAGAATTATAGCTCCATGTTATGGCACATGGGCAAAAAGTGGGTGGCTTCCTCTATAGGAGTGGGATTAGGATTAATGAAACAGATCAATGCAGTCAAGGACTTCACAGTCTTCGTCTGCAACCTTCTTACTACTGCCATTTCAACCAAATCAAGGTGCTCCCTTCTGCTGCTCTGCGTCGGGCTCTCTGCCTGGGCCTGGCCCTTCAAACCCTTTATTTTAAAGCAAAGAAAGAGCTCAAAAGGCGTAAAAGCAAAGGTTCCAGCCGCGTTTTTTTTCTGGACGAGTTGCACATCGTGGAGACATCTTGTCGGTATTGGCTAAATCGTAAACTAAAACGTAAAATACATAAGGGAAGTTAGCAAAAAAAACTAGCCTGGATCACATACCCATTAACTGTAGTTTACTAACACAACTCACAGCACACAACTATTGTTGAGTTGTCTGTGTCCGATTATGTATACTCTTAACATCCCACCATTTTTTCACTGTGTCTTCGTACCCATCAAGAAAACATTGGAGTAGTTGATATGTCAGCATCCTCACTGAGGAGCCTTGGGAAATGTACCATTGGAGCCCGACAAGATGGGCAACATCTAAATCATATGGTCTAGCTACTTGTACTTTTCTTGGGACTACACTATGAGTGTCACGTGGGTGCTTATCGAAAAGAAAAGTCTCAAGATTATCTCGCAAAACCATTTATTGTTCACAGCTTGCATGTTTGCCAGTTTCGTCTTACAAAAACCATATTTTTGTTGGTTTTAAGCGTGAGACGGGTTTTATCCTATACGAATGCGAGTGACCTCGCAGGAAAAGCCTATCGGCTAATTAAAAGAGTCATGAGGAATTAAATGCTTCAATCTCTTTTATATATTATTTATTAACCCCAAATTTAATCTTGCACCTATTCGTTACTTGTATATACAAACCCCCTTCAGCCATCCTAATAGGTATGTGTGTGCACTCCTATCCTTTAAGTTTTTCAACTTCCAAACATAAACTTTCTTCTTTCTTTAGTGGTCATGCATCCAATTTGATCATCCATACTTGAACTATTATGTATTTGAATACGATCATCTTATATGATTAACAAACTTCTTAGTTTAGTCTTCTTTTACCTTTGACTTATTGTTAAGATGTAGCTAGGGGTGAAGCTTCCAATATTTTGAATTTACGTATCCATTTATCTCACAATGACTATACCGAATCGTTATGTCCTTTTCGTCCTCTTTTTGCCCAATGATATTACCCTTTTTTGCTGTCCAATAACTCTTATCTTAATATTTGTATTTAGAAGACTTGCCTTTCTTCTCCACATTGCAAGCACACGCGTGTCTTACTATGTCCCTCAAATTGGTAGTGACTATCATCATTGGGTTGTGGTCATGGACCCTACCAAGATACTTTGTCATCGTGTCCTCATCTAAATCTATATCATTTTCCTCGACTTATTGATGGAATGTCAAAGTATAGTCTTGCACACTTTGACCACTTTGGTTCTTATAGTACATCCATTTGGCCTTTAGATCCACCTTTTGCCCAATGGGATTGAAATATATGTGGATTAATACCTTCAATTATTTCTATTTCTTAACAATAGGATTATTTCTCTTTTCATAGTTAGTAACAAAAGAAATGCCCCATGCTTCCTTTACATAGATGCTCATGGTAACAATATAGCTTGACCAGTTGTTAGTTGTTGGGGAAAGGTCCTCCTTACTCTTCTTCCCAAACTCTTCCCTGAGTTGTGGGCTTGAGTCCTATCCACTCTTGATGTGTGTTTTATACAACCAATAAAAGGTTTGTTCAAGGCTTGTGTAGTGTTGTAAGTGGCATGTTAATGGCCTATTTAAAGTCCATATTTTTGGCCTTTGTTTGTAAAAGGTCGGTACCCTAGTTTGTTGCTTTTATTAATCAAAATATAAGTTGTCCAGCATACAAGAGTGTGATCCAAATGAATGCATGTAAAGTTAATTTTTGGTGCTCAACTTATCTTATGCACACTAAGATACATTTTGATTTGTTTGTATTTAATTCTTCACCAAAAGATTCAATCTCTACCTATCTCTACTTCAAATAAATTTTTAATTTTTTACTTTATCTTCATTTAATTCTTTTGAAAAATCCTCTCCTTTCAACTTTTTTCTAACTATTCCAAAAAAAAATTGTCGATATTTTACTAGATCGCCTATAGAAGATTCTTCTTGCACCATTTTACCTTGTTGCATAGCCAAATTATTTTGTTGTTGCCTTAACCATTGTTTACTTTTTAAGATACCCTTATGATTTTCAAATGTAGTCACTCTTGCCTTGAATTCTTCAACAGTTGTATTGTTAGCTCCTAATAAAATTATCATACAAAACCTTTCACAAGCCTGCTCCTACTAAAATTATCATACACAACCCTTCACAAGCCTGCTCCTATGAAAATTATCATGCAAAACACTTCACGAGCCTGCAAGAATCCAACTACTCTAATACGAAAATTGATAGTAAAATCTTAAAGTTAAATGTCAAAACCAACAAATTATAGAATTGCTTGCTACATACTTATGTAAATGAGTAGAAAAGAATATTGTGATCAAATCATAAATTAAACTTGCAGCTCAGAAAACTAAAATTATCATCTTAAAAACGAATAATCTGTAGGAAACCCACCTTTTTATAGTAGTGGCAATGGCATTGTTGCCTCTTTTATTTACTTAGGAGGATAAATAAATCAGGTGGGATTTCATTTCTATCTTCTATTTTTGTTTACCTAATCATATGAAAAGCTGAATTTTACAATATTTCTCTAATTCTCCAGTTTATAAAAACATAATATTTAACAAACTATAATTTTCTTTATAAAGATTTCTCGTGACAATAGAGTTCTCGTGGGCTCTTATAGAATTTTTAAAAGTAAAATGACAAACATACAATTCACCTCTAAATGACTACTTTTAACCTTTGTGGACATAATGAATCATCTTGCATTCTTCGTAACTTCCAAGAAGCTGAAACAATATAACATATGTTTATGTCGCTATTGGTCAAAAAGCTTCTTCCCTAGCCCAGGTAGTTAATACATTCCAAGAACATGGCACAACGGAGTATATCATTGTGGTAGCAGAAACTGTGGATTCTCCCGCTACATTACAATATCTTGCTCCTTGTACAGGAGCAGCTTTAGCCTAATCATGATGATGATCTTTCCAAACAAGCACAAGCTTATTGACAAATGTCTCTTCTACTAAAAGAGTGAAGACCACTAAATTATTGAGTCACATAAGAAGACAACCAAATAAACACGTCAAAATCCAATGTACTATTTAGGAGCTTAAGGTGCACAAAGTTAGCTACAATGGCTATTGGTACCCTTCCCTAAAAGCCTTCTAAATATAGAAAGGGGAGGATTGCCATTGCAGATATAAAATATTTCATTTACTTTTTATAGCTTTAAACTCTTTTTAATTTGTTAAGTTACGTAAATAGCCAGCTCCTGCTATCCTCAAAACTATGTCCCAAAATTCCCATCTCAGCAACTCAGGGAGACACTGATTTATTCTAAAGCAATTCCTCCCAAAAGATATGTCTGGGTATGACATAAATTTTAAATTTCAATGTGGCAATCTGAGAAGCACCCCACCATCAACAAAACAGACAAATAGCAAGCAAATAACAGACGAGCCACCCACATTAACACTATTCCCAAATACTTCAAATGAATTCAATGCCAGGTCATATTCCATAGCTGGCAAACTAAATGTGGCCCAATTTAACACGTATTTTTCAGAGAAAGATAGTGTAATTAGACAAAAAATGAATAAGAGCCCTTGAACTTATCTGAGAGTTGTCATTCACACATTCAACTGCTTTTTATAGTGTCAGTTCTCTCTGGAATTATTTTCTGTGAACTTGCTTTCTTATAAATACCTCAACTCTGCAACCAAAAAGAAAATTTCCCATTCGCATACAAGCATTCTTGTTTTCCAAAGGCTGATGGCAACAAATATTGGGCTTTCCTAACCCAAAGATTGTGAAAATCCCAGCAGAAAAATTGCTTAGTAATCCCCTTGCGACTAGATATTGCAGCATTTGACAGAAAAATAAATTTACAACAATCCCTTTGCCTAAATTCCAACCCTGCAAGAAATCAGAAGGATATATATAATCATCTTAATGCAATTCATATTAAAAGTAGAAAAAGTAGCCATTATATGTGTGCCTGTAGGTTTGTGCTTATGAGAGAGAACGTGTACTACATACCAAAGTTGGCAGATTTAAGTGCTATTCCCTGAGGCAGCTTCTAATGTTTTTTTCTCTTTCTGTTTCTCTCTTTTCTTCTTGTTTTTAAGAGCATTCTTAGTCATCTCTCTGAAAAGAACATTGATTAAATATGTATAAGCAACCATTAGCTTCAAGCTTAGGTTTTCATTAATATTCAGCAAGAATTACTTTTATGCAACCAATGGTTTTTCTCTCTTCTAGAATCATTTAAAATAGAAAACAAATGTACAAATTGTCAAATTCCCATTATATGGTTAAGTTACGTACTCAGAAGATTTCTCCTCGCCAAAGAGCTGTAATGCAAAAGCATTCCTTACTATTAGCAACTAGCAGTTCACATTTGGACCAAAATGGTTACCAATTCTTCACAAACATTTGTTTTAAGCCATAAAACATCCTACCTGAGCATTTATAGCAGCAGCATTCTTTGTGTGTGGTGGCCGATATGCTGCAGGTTTCACTGGAGCTGCAGGTTTACTTGAAGCTACAGGTTTTCCAAGATTGGCAGACAACTTTGGCTGTAGATTCGAAGTCTTGGATTCTGTGGCAGATAAAAAATAATAGGGATATAGATCATCAAAAAATTATCCAGTTATCACAAGGAATAGCTTTCTGCATAACTTTGTCAAGAAGTTGTGCAAGATTATACTGAATCTTCATTGTGCACATATTACCTGCAATACTTTTGTCAATTGTCAGACTTTCCTTCACTTGTTCAACCAACTCTGGAAGATCTCCATACAAACTAGCTTCTGCCGGTCTCCAATCTGCCTATATTAATGAATAAATACATTCAAAACAACTAAAGACATATTCAATTGATGGTAACTACATTTTTTACATCAAACAATCGATAGAAATATCCAAACCTGGTATAGTCTATCAAACATCTTCTTAAAATATAGGGATCCATTATAAGAAAAAAATTTGATCCTGCAGTACACAGATAAGAATATTCAGCCTTAAATCCCTTGGTTTTCTCTACATACCGATGGCAGAAAATGAAACAATTTGATATTAATTATATATTCATGAAGCATACCCATTATCTATCTGTAACCGTGGAGCTGTTGTCGCTGTCATAAAATATTTTCCATCAGGAGACCATTCACTTGTTACTGACCATTCGGCCCTTGTACTGCCCAGCATTTTTTTGGCAGCACAATCCCAAAAGACCTACAATTTTTAAAAAGATTGGCACATCACATGGAAAGCAAGTATGATTACAACAGTCTAAAGCTTGCAGTTCAATTGCCTTAACTGCTCGGATCTTTCTAAGAAACATTAGATCTAACAATACCTCTCATAATGTTATCCTGGCCAGCATACAGTGGCATGAGGAGCATATAACATATAAACTTCAAAAATTACAAAATAAATTTGTAAGAAGTTCCAAGGTCTATCTATGGCCAAACTTCCCTATGAATTTCCATGGTGTATTTAGATAAGTAGCAGTTCAAACTTCAATGTATATTATGAGATACATATATACTTGAGGTAAAATTTAATTTACATAATTCTACAGCTAGAAATCCCCGTGGAAGATTTCCATGAATTTACTAAGCTGTTATAAAGCCATACTTCATCAATTGGTTAAAATGCACAAGGAAACCAAAAAGATGTACATTCAAACAACAATAAAGTCATAATGCTGAATTTTATTTGAGCTAGAACTTGGTAGCATATAAAGTTCATCATTCCACATTTTCTCCTAAGTGGCTTTCCAGCCTGCCTCCCAATGCAACATCATTTTGGTGAGCGAGACAGAAGACTACAGATATTTGAACAGAATAGGAGTGGCCTGCCAAAATTTTAAGAATTTCACACATGATCTCTGGCTCAATGAAAATTTGAATTGCCTAGATTAAATTTTCAAAGCTGCTAGTCCATGCTATTTGAAAAGAGGCTTTTGGAATAAAGTGCAGCTAGTTTTTTACGATACGTTTTTTTTCTGATCCTAATTACTCTTATGGATAAAATAAGACTTGATAAATAAAATTTAGGTGCATCTCGCAAGACACTGCAAACCAACAACCGTCCAAACAGGCAAACCTACAACTAATAAAGCAGGTGCCATAGAAACAGGAAGATGTGAACAAATATACATCAAGGGTGACTGTGGAACATTCCAAACAAAGCTTGTGCAGCCCAAAAATGACACTTCAAAAACAAATGTATAGATAGAAGACAAGAAATGGTCCCATGTTAATAGAAACTGAATAATTCCAGGAACACAATTATAGCAAGATCAAAAGGAAAACATTTCACGCTATAGTAGCCATATTAAAGAACCCCCTTGTGAAAAATTCCAGTATATGCCAACCTCCTCCTAAAGCGTGTATGGTATGTTACTGACACAAATGCGAATTGGCCACATTGAAAAGCACATCCAATAGCTGATGCAGAAGCATAAAATTCACTTAATTAGAGTTTTATAGCTATAAATCATTCCCAGATGTGCTTTTGAGGTAAAAATAGGATGTGTCCTTATCATTATAATAAGGAGACATTATAATTCCAAAAGCTCTTTTCTTTTCAACATTATAATAAAATGGTGGATGTTTAAAATCTTTATAACCGAAGAGGTTAAAGCTTTTGACTAATGCACACAATGATATGAAAAGCTTAACAATTTTTCCTCCATTATACAGACAAATGAAGGCGACTCTAGCTAAATGGAACTGCAACATCATGGCAGGAACATCACAAGACTGTGTAGTTTGTTATACAAGATATTTAGACAGAGCAAAATGATCCAAGCGCAATGGTTTGAATTTGCCCCCTTCTGCAAGCTCCAAATGAATGACACTTCAGCTTCCATGTTAGGAAACAGCTCGGGTAATTGAAACAAACAGCAACATCAGCATTTCTTAAAACAGAACTTCCTTGTAGTCGAATTTAACCCCCATCCTCTCAGTTCCTACAGGGACATGGTTGGGGATAGGGTTAGACATGGTATGGACTCCACAATGCCACACAATCCATCTCTACATTTGGCCCGTGAGAATAATACAATTTTGGTTTCAAAGTTCAATATTATATACATACGCATCATATCCTGTTCTTGATGAAAAGAAAAGCTACTTCAAATTTTTAACATTGCTTCGTACATTAGTTTTACACATTGAATGTTCAATACAGCTCAAAGGTTTATTAGATGGGTCCCTCAGTCTATAATTTGTTAATTTGTCCCCAGCGTAAACTCTTGTGCTTCTCATGGACTGCTGGCATAAGTGCAAAATCTTGCTAACCTTCCTTGCCAATCATGCAACATCGCTTCTTGCACTAGTATAGTATGCTTCTTGCTCAAAGTAGCACAAAGAAGGTATACAACCCACTTCCATTTTAAAATATAAATAACAGTGACAACACAAGGCCAAAAAGTCAATGCTGCTACTAGTCCTTTAAAACACCAACATCCATTTGAGGTGCCAGTCCATCTCAACATCCCAATTTTACAAGGAAAAATCGATGTTGAGGCACTGAATGAATGGTTTCAACTTTCAGAAATTGGAGGCTTACTACACCTTTAATAACTCGACAAAATTCAAAAAAATAATTTCACAACACTAAATAGATCCAAATGAGTGTTCAACTGTGTTGTCTAACGTTTTGAAACAAACATGGTAAGGGATTTAAAAATCTCCCGGTTTAATGTCTCATTCAGTGGGTACAGGTCACCAACTTCAGCATTATATGTTCAAAATAGAATGAGTTTTCTGCAAAGGTCACAAAAATACTTTGTTGGCTGCCCATGTTATTTCTTTCCGTGAGCAAATTTTCTTTCAAACAAACTTGGGTTGAATGAAACAAATTGAGGAAAACATCAAATATTAATACAATCAAAGAAAATATGCTAATGCACAATCCTATCAAATAAAACCATATGGAAAATATTAATCAGGAATTAACCCAAAATATTGAAACATTAAACAGAATTGTGAAAGATTTTACTTCCTTATTTACATAAAAATGATAATGCCCCGAGGTACATATTATATAGGGGAATCCACTTCGGAAGCAGTACAACAAGAATGTTACACATCTAGCATCTATGTATACTACTTTACCTTTCCTATGTGTGAGTGTATGAGGATATGAGACATTACATTCTCATTGTGTCATTTGCGGTTTCCTCTATTTTATGTTCCCTGGGCCACCTTCATTTTTCTCTCAAAACACGGATAAAACGACTTCAAAGTCTTGTAAAAGGCTGTGAGGAGGCACACAAGACCATGACAAGTGTCACGATCTCCTGATTCATAACAGACACTCCTAGTCCAAGAAATGATATAATGCATATGGAAGTGAAAACAAGGATGCACCACTTAACACATTGTCACTCAATCAGACTAAGAAAAATGAGGCAAAAGCAATCTTTTAATCTTAAAAGAAAGAATTTGGTGAGGCAAAAGCAAGAAATGTAACCATCTCATAAACTCTAAGATGAATAAAAACACACAAAAATTTAACTTTGAAAAAGAGAAGAATGCACATAAGTGAACACCATCAAGAAATAAAACAGACAGATTGCATTCCGAGCACAAATACAGAAAGCAATCATAGAAAGCACATCACCAACTAGAAATAGCAAAATTCATTGAAATCCGCCCTTTTCATAATTCAGAGTTTTAATTAAAAGTTTAAAGGCAATGATCCCAAATTTTGCGAGAAATCCGTTGACAACAACTTACTGGTGGATACCTTATACTGCAAAGAAAGTGAATTTTAACTTGCTGACACATTGTCCAGAATCACAGAAGAGATATGTGCAGACTAGTGCCATCTCACCATCTCAAATACTAGCCTGACATGTACAAGAGATCCTGATTGTTGAAACAAAAGAAGGATCATTATCTGTCACTACATATAAGGTCTTGAAGTACACTTACATTCTCTGTTCCTATATACAAACTGCAATGCAGTTCCCGGCAATAGACACGCCATCAAATTCAAGCACAAATTGTCTGGCAAATAAATATTGAGCAACTTGCCCAGCCAATATAGAGAGTAACTACTCATATTGCAACATCTTGATGCTGGCAAACAATCAATGACACCTGTATTTAATGTGTGGCATCAAAATATTCATTAAAGACATGGGCACAATAATTCCAGTGAGTGAGAAAAGCTTGCCAATCTTTAGGAGGGCCCAAAAGCCTCCAATTGCTTTGTCTTTGATCCCTCTATAAGAAAACCAAGGAGAACATTCCCACTATAACTGACAAAAAAAATATTAACCTCTAATGAGACAAAGTAAATCCCCAGTCCAGACTGTCCCCTTGAATCAATAAAAATTAATCATTACAAGGTGAATATTTTTTATAATTACATTACCCATGCATGCACTGATGGCATTCTCCTATAAATCTTTATCAGTGCAACAGCTTTGAAATGTTCTGATTTGGTTTCATAATTGAGATGCACAAACAAGGCTCAATTATTTAAATTACAAAATATAAGTTTATTTCCTAATCTTCTCGTACTGCAGGGTAAGAGTAGCAATTCTGTATATTAGATTTTTCAGTATTGGCAAAGTGTGATGGTTAAGTTGTGGTGGTCGTGTTCTTGCCATCAAGGTTCAAACCCCACTGGGGTTTTATTGCTATGTATTTATATTAGGGATGAGGTCCGCCGTTTGTGACCTCATTGATTCATGGCTCCAGGTCAAAAGCATTTACCCCATTCTAAAAAAATGCTGCATATTAGAATTATCAAGTAGCAACATATATGTAAAGAGGTTGTTAAGACAAATGGAATACAGTAACACTGAATCACAAAAGACTGCTAAGAAATTCCAAATTGAACTCCTTAAAAAATGGTTCTATTCAATTTGTTATCATGTCATGTGCCAATAGATAGACAACCTAATGAAAATGTCAGTTTAAAAGCTACGCAACCATATCGATTGTGCTCCACAATCATCCAAGCATTTTTGTAATAACCATTAAAAGCCAGCACCAGATGCTATTAAAATAGACTTCACAAGAACTGAAAATATGAGTTCATTCTAAAATGCTTACCATGTCACCAGGCAAATTGCCGAAACCTGCTATGCATAAAACTACGCAAAAAGAAACAAGTTAAGGAAAAGACACTAATAACGATTTGAGAAATAAACGAGCATGATAGAAGAAAACAGTTTCTCTGAGACAAGTTTTTTTGTCAATAACTAGTAAAATTGTTGCTAAAATCTTCTTAATGGGGCTGTTTAAGCTAAGTCAAAAGTCTCTAAGGAAAGAAGCTAAATGGGTTACTCCATCCCCTAGCCCCTTCAAGTTGAATTTGATGGAGAGTCCAGGGGCAATCCAGGTGTGTTGAACACTGGGTGAGTCATTCATTATATTTCTTGGGATCTTTAATCAGAGCAGCTTCTAAGAGATTGCTGCGGGGTACAGAAAATGAAGCAGAGGATCAAGCTTTGGTTTTAACACTCCAAGTAGCTGTGAAGTGTGGAGATTTGAAGATTCGCATTGAAGGCATTCCTATGGTAATTTTAAAGTTGAATCACAGGAGAGGCTTGCCTAATTGAAAATTGGAGAATATTCTAAGATTTACTTGGCTGTTACTGGAATCTTTCAAATCTTTCTCCTTTGGTCATTGCTTCAATGAGGCAAATACAAATTTAGATTTCTTATCCAGCCATAGCATTGAATCAAATTAAGAGTTAATAATTGATAACATTATTTAAAGTTGTGATAGCCTTGTGGGGGAAATGGGAATTGGGATCCCAATGGCATAAATTTTTTATGATTATATATTTCTTCCAGCAAGACAAACCATATAAATGAAGGGAGATCTTTCGAGTTAATAATGGTTGTGGGTGTTATTATGTTACACAATAGTGGCACATAGTGATTTGGGCTTTTTAAACCCCAGATACCTGCCATTAAAACATGTGGCAGAGGTTTCGTGTGGAATTTAGGTTTTGAGTTGTCAATGGAGCCCAAATTCTTTTTGTATTCAGGGAAGAGGAAAATGGAATTTAGGGGGGCAGTTTCTGATACTAATCTGGCAATCATCTTGGTGGTAAGAGGTCTTGGGCACAGATTTTTTGCAGGCAGATTGCCATAGTAGAGTGAATTCTGAAATTGCATTAATGTTTATCTCAAGCAGTGAATGCTTTGGTGTAATTCTTTGCACCAAAATAATTTACAGGTAGCACTGAAATTCTCCACTGCTGATTGCAAGTGGAGAGTTTTGAGGCCTTGTTTCTATGTCATCATTCAGAGTGTTGGAAGCCAGGTTCCTCACATTGACAGGAGCGGCTGAACAGTTGTAAACATTTGTGGTGGATAGTGGTGGGAAGGGCTCTGTCCCTGCATTTGATTTTTCAAGAATACAGCACACTTTTTGCTTGCACTCTCCTCTACATTTAGATAGTACATGCACAAAGAGGGTGCAAAGGGCTATAATGTTTCTGCCAGGGATGGTGAGCATGATTGAAGTTGGTAGTGATACTGGATATGTAGGAAAGTCGCCAATAGAAGGAAGGTGTCTTGAGGAAGGATAAGCCAATAAGGTTTTTACGCTGGTGTTTAGCACTCTCCTTTTGGTTCTTTTTGGTTTTATGCTCCTCCATTTAGGTTTTAGCAGCTGTGCAGAGTCTGGAGTTTCCTGGTTTCAAGCAAGACTTGTGTATTTTTCCAAAGTTAATATGAGTGTAGTTTTTGTACATTTCAAGCAAGACTCCTGTAGTTTTTGTGTTCTTACCCTTAGATCACAACATGCACACTTGAAATGTACTTACTATTTCAAAATGAATATGAGTGAGAGACCCTACTCCCTTGATATATGTATCAATAAAGACAAAATTGTTAGTTACTTTAAAGAACATGAAATGATTTCAACAGCCTGCAAGCAATTATTAATATAGAAGAGCATTCTCAAGGATACGTTTTCCATGAGGATTCCATCTAAGTGTATTGTAAGGACCTGTCCCAAAATCCAGCAGAGGATTGCACTTCTTGTCAAATAATGTTGCACTTGCCGGCATAACTGAAGTCTGTCAAGGAATATATCATGTATCAATGTATTATATGGCTGAAACAGAACAAGAAGACATGCACACCAACTTTGTTTCCTGTTTAACTCGAGCTATGAAAGCAAGAAGGATACATCCATAAACCACAGCAAATTCAGATCCCGAAGGAGACCACTGGACATCATGGACAGGTCCCTCCTTGCCTCAAAAGTCAAAGAATTTAACAATCAAAATATTAGTACATTGTGTCAAAATCTCCTTGTATTACATATCCAATATATCCTCAAACAATCTACAAAAAAAATAAAACACTAAATAAGAGAATGAATCTTGTTCAGTAGAATTGACACATACGAAGAGCCACCATTCCTTCATGACTCCCATCAGTTGTCAAGTAATGCAATCTGGATTCCCCGTAGTAACTTTGGTTGCTTTTGTCAACATCAGAGAGTGCTAAAACCAAAAGTCCAGTTGATCCATGGTTCCAAATTAATTGTGCAGTAGAACATTTAAAAAAGCTCCGCCGAGCCACAGGCTGTG
Source organism: Chamaecyparis obtusa (assembly GCA_027943335.1). Classification (NCBI taxonomy): domain Eukaryota; kingdom Viridiplantae; phylum Streptophyta; class Pinopsida; order Cupressales; family Cupressaceae; genus Chamaecyparis; species Chamaecyparis obtusa. Next base: position 94,351 of record BSBK01002276.1, on the reverse strand, counting down.
CCTGGTCAAGTTTCTCTCGTTCAAATATCTGAACACTAGCTGGTATTCCCTGGATCCATAAGCAAAGAATATATTTTCAGAAATTGTTCTAAAAACAAAGCTGCGATGATTCCAAAATGAAATGGAAGCTATGCTTAAATATTGAGGCCTCTGTCTGCAATAACAGTGACACAAAGGACAAATATGACATTTGTAAAACCTCTGATGGCAATAGTTCTAACATGTGAAATGGTATAACCACTTTCTTCATAGTTTGAGACGTAAGCTACTTAAGATAGGCTAACAGAAAGGAATCAAGGATATCATATAACTTCAGGATACACTGCCCTTTCTTGGAAACACAAGCCACTTTACATGTGCTAACAGGAAGGAATCAAGACTGTTATAATTTCAGCTAACATTGCTCTTCCTTGAAGAGATTAAAGTGAGGCTTCATAACATGGGTCAAATCATGAAACTTTTGATACAGTTCATCTTTTCTTGCTAAATTCTCCTTTTTTTAAGGCTAGTGCTCAAATTTTCTTTTCAGCTATTTTTTTCTTGCTAAGTTCTCTTGTTTTTTGGCTAGTGCTCAAATTTTCTATTTTTTCTTGCTAAATTCTCTTCTTTATTGCTAGCATTTAAATTTTCTTTTCAGTTTTTGTTTGTATCATCTTCTGCCCCATAGTCTTGCAAGTCATCAGTAACAGCAGATCCATCACAACCCTCTCGAGATGAGCAGCTGCAATTTTTGCATCAGTATAATAGGAGGGCAACAGTATGGCCATAATTTTTCATATAAGCTTTTCAAATGGCTGTTATAAATAATCTGAGGCGTTTCCCAGGTTAGCACCTCTGATAGAAGATGTGGAATTAACTCTGGCAATAGACTGGGAGAATTAGATAATCCATTTCTGAGCTTTACCCAAATGCTAAAATTCTCAGGGAGCAAATTCTGCATTATTGGAAATTTTCTTCTCCTATTGACATCATGATCATGTCTACCTTTCAGAAGGTAGCAATGAGGTGAGTTTTCAAGGCAGACAATGGGTCATGAATTGTAGATGCTTTGAAACATCAGGTTCCTGGGTTAATCCAGAAGAACCCTCAATGGTGGTATCCAGCACAGCAAGTTCTTCATTTAATCCAGCGGGCTCAAAGACAAAGGGTTGGCACATTTTAAATATACTTCTAGCTTTTAAAAGTATAACCAAGCTGCTAAACCTCAATAAAATAATAAAATAGTTCAAATAAAAATAAAAATTACATCCATGGCATTCAGCATTGATCATTGAAAGCTGAAATCCAAAATTCAGTGGATACTTAATTATGACCATGAAATTGTCCATTTAAGTATTTAATAGCTCCCTAAATAGGGGTCTCAAAGGAGACTTGAAAGCTCGGAATCAAAAATCATTACACAGTTGTATCAAATAAATCATATTATGTTTACTAATAAAAATTTCAAACTACATTTGATTGTCATATCATCAACGACCTTGAAAATAAATGTTTTAATTTATTTCTTTGTTTTTTAAAAGATCTTACAAAAAAAGTTTCCCACTTTTTTAAGACAAGAATTGACAGGGGTGTGTTAGGATGTCCCTGGTACGTCTCTAGTAGATGGGGTCCTCTTAAGGATATTTGGACATGCCCACATACCCCCATAAAACAGGATGCATCACAATGATACTAAATAAGCCTGAAATGTCCCCTGAACATTAGTAAATACTAAAATATACAGAAGAAAAGGAAACATCCAAGACATACAATACAGCCTCAGGGCACAAGAGAGGCATCCCCATGGAACACTGCTCGTAAGCAATGTTTTTGGAACTGCCTTTCTGAGATTGACTAGCAACAAAGTACAAAAGTTTAGAGATCCTTTTAAAGCAACTCTTCTTAAAACTCAACAGCACTGTTAGAATATCAGTAAATTGGGATTAAAACATTTTCTATTGCAAACTGATTAAATAAAAGAAGCAATACAAAAGAAACACCATCTAGCATATACCCAATATATAAATAGTCCAGCACATTAAATATACTACAAGATCAGACCTTTGATTCAGGAACATATGCAGCTAGATATGTTGGAGGAGATGTAGCAAGTTGCAACCCAGCTAATCCAGGAAGACGTAACTTATTTACAATTCCTCTGGCAAAGTTTTGTGTATCAAAAATATGTATCTCATTGGTTGCCATTCGACAGGCAATTGCATCATCTTCACTGAATTGGAAAGAAGGCCTGGAAGAGAGATACAATAAGTGAGCACATGAAAATAAAAAGGATAAAGAAAGGCTACAATTTTTCATGTGCTATCAAGACAATGAACTATGCAGTTTTATATCACATAGTAGTTGAAACAAAATTCAACTGAAAACAACAATTCCAATGCAATTCAAACATTTTTATCGTCAAAGTCTTGCACGTGATAGTTAACCAAATCAAACGACAAATTATTGTATCCAAAGCAGTTAATTCAGTTAACTGAATGTGATTGAAAGTTCCAAAGCAGTTAATTCAGGAAACTAAGTAAATCTCAAGAGCAGTATAGTATCCAGTCAAATAACTCAAAGAAAATGAAATAAGGCAGAACCCATCTACCATTGAGGATGTTTCTTGCTGGAGACACATCTTATGGAATGGACCATGGTTGTCAAAATGATAAATTTAGTTTTCCGTTAAACGGCTAGCAGTCACTAAGAATAATTGAAACGAAGGAAAATGGAAAGCCCCTTTAGAAGGGGGCAAACTTACTTTGTTGAAGTTCGTTGTGGAAATCCTGGTCCTGAAAGTGCTGGATACATGTTACAGGATGCCTCAGCTGCTTTTGTGATTGGTGGATCATGGAGTTTAGATTTCAAAACAAAAAATGAAGCTGAAAGGAAGGTGTTCTTAGCCAGAATTCCCGTCTTCTTGTGAAAGTTTCCATAATATCACAATGGCATGCATGTAACATGCAAGTTCATGCAGGTATATGCAAGTTATTTTGCATGAAAATTAATACACAATTTTTGGGAAAAAGTTCTGCCCACACAAAAAAAAATTCAACGCATGATTTAACCTTGAAAGTCTCACAAGTTTTTCCCAAAAAAAATAGGCCATGAATTATACCAAGAACAGCTCATAATTTTCACCCTTCGCTACAACTGGTAAATTCATGCAACCCCCTAGTTTGATGTCGTAATTTAAAAATTAGTAGAACCCAATATTTTAATATTCTATTCAATAACTAGATTGATTAATATAAAAAGTTTCATCTCCTTGTATAGAGATTGGAGAAGAAACCACCCAAATGGATAAACATTGCATGACTCATGTAAAGTTAAAAAGTAAACTAAAAAAATAGAAAGAAAACATTTGTCACTAAGGTGGTTTTTTTTGCAACTATAAGCCTTATCTTTTAATAATTCAATATTTTTCTAACATAGATGATTAGAAACTTATACTGGTACCAAATGCCCTCATTGACATACAAGAGAATAAACTGAGGAGCCAGACTGTCACTAAGTACTCAGTCCATTGGAAGGGCATACCTACAAAGGATGCTACTTGGAAGGGGCGGAAGATCTTTGAACGTCCAATGATGCATTGCTTGAGAGCAAACAATCCTAGGAAGGTGGGACTTGTAATATCCCTTTAACATGAGTTAATCCTGCAGAATCCCATAAGACCATTTCTATACTTTTCCAGTGGTGCCTCTACTGTTTGCTCTTAAATTTGTATTTTTATTGTTATATGCTGTCATTGTGCCTAAGGTTGTGCCTCCATGCAGATGAATGTGGATCATTTGTGATGCCTTGATCTGGTTTTGGACATTTCAATGTGGTATTATATAGGTAATTGGTAAAATATTGGATAAATTAATGAATGAACAAGACGTTCATTTATAGTTTACAAAGAGACGATGTTTCCGTAATGAAACAATCGAAAGAATTAGAAACATTCTAATATGTACAAGATTTACAATATTGACCATTAAACAAAAATAGAAAGATATCTACGGAGCTATTATTCTAATACCCTCCCTTAATGGTCAATCTGTCTACTACACCAAGGAGCCCCCTAAACTTAACAAACTTATCTGGAAGTAGGGACTTGGTGAGAATATGCAGTCTGGGCCATTGTAGGAACATACTGCAAATCCATGAATCCATCTTCAACCAGCTGGCTGATGAAGTGACAATGAAGGCCAATATGCTTGGTTCGCTCATGGAAGATGGGATATTTGGCAAGTTCAAGCACCCCTTAATTGTCGCAAAAGAGGGGTGAAGGGCTTGCTTGAGACATATGGATGTTTGAAAGCATCCTTCGAAGCTAAACTGCCTCACAAGCTTCTTTGACTATTCCCCGGTATTCAGCTTCCGTCGAGGAAAGAGATATGGCCTTTTGCTTCTTATTGGTCCAAGTGATAGCACTTGTGCCCAAACTGAAGACATACCCGGAAGTGGACTTCCAGTCATCAACAAAGCCTCCCCAATTCGAATCTATGTAACCGATGAGTCTGGGATCTTTGGTTCATCCATAGAGGATGCCAAAGTCTGAAGTGCCCCTGACATAGTACAAGATGCACTTCCCTGCAACCCAGTGATCTAAAGTAGGGGTTGTCATGAAGTGGGATATGTAACTCACTACAAAGCTGAGATCAGGTCTAGTGGCGGTGAGATAGATTAGACTGCCCACTAGTTGCCTGAATGCAAATTCATTCTCAACCGGAGAACTAGATTTGGCCGACAACTTCAGACCAAACTCCATAGGTGTAGATGCAGGTTTGCAGTCCTGCAATTTGAATTTTTCTAGCATAGCATGTGCATACTTAGACTGAGAGATGAAGATGTCATGAAACTGCTACCAAACCTCAACACCTAGGCAATAATGGAGAAGCCCAAGGTTGGTCATGTCAAAAAATGGCATAAATTATGTTTGATTCCAGGAATCAAAGATGTCGAATTGCTAGTGATTATCAGATCATCAACATATATAACCAGAAGGATGATATAACCGCTAGTAGTCTTGATGTACAGATTTAAGTTAGGACTCCTTTGGAAACCCTGATCTGTGAGGTACTTATCAATTTTCATGTACCATGCCCAAGGAGCCTATTTTAGGCCATAGAGTGCTTTCACCAATTTGAGTACCTAATGTTCTTTACCAGCAACCTTGAATTTAGGAGGTTGCATCATGTAGACCTCTTCCTGTAACTCATCATTCAAGAAGGCACTCTTGACATCCATTTGATGGACTTTCCAGCCACATTGAGCTATCACGGCTAAGACTAATCTAATAATGCTCATCTTTGTTGTTAGAGAAAAGGTCTCCTTGTAATCAATTCCTTCACACTGAGAGAAGCCTTTGGCAACAAGACAAGCCTTGTACTTATCCAAAGAACCATCAGCCTTGTATTTAACCTTATAAACCCATTTGCATCCAATGGGTTTCTTCCCTAGAGGAAGATCTGACAGAACCCAAGTGTTATTTTTCAGCAAGTTGTGATGCTCAGTTGTCATAGCTTGTTCCCAATCAAGTATCCCTTTCACCTCTGTGTATGTTTGAGGCTCATACACACTGTGAATGTTGACCATGAGAGCAAAATTTACAGAATTAGAAGGTTTGCTCTTCTTCCGAATAGTTCTACCTTTGATGAGCTCATCATCATGAAGATTGCCAATTGTCTTAGCCCACCATTTAGCCGAAGAGTAGAATTGCCAATATCAGAAGCAGGAGGTGCAAAATTATCGGGTTTATCAAGCAAAAGATCAGATGAATCCTAAGGAAAATCAGGTGGTACAACTGACTAGGTGATCCTGCAGGAGAAGGAACTAGTGAAGGTGTAGGAACAAGAACAACTGAAGCCCTCCCATCAGGTGGACCTAATGGAAGACGAACACCTAAGTCTTGACCCTTGAGGAGTTGATCCTCTAAATTCATAAAAAGAGGAGAGAGCTGAAATGGCCCTCGTTGCTCCTTAAAAACCACATCTCGATTGAAAATGATAGTAATTGTCTCAGTGTCAATGAGACACTAGGCCTTATGATTATCACTATAGCCAGTTAACAAAAGTTTCTAGCTCTTGGCATCTAACTTGGTGCGCTTAGCATCAGGGATCCAAACAAAAGTAGTGGAGGCAAAAACTTTGAGATGACTGATTCTGGGCTTACGACCTAACCAAGCCTCTTCTGGAATCTTTTTCTTAACAACCACTGTAGGAGAGTGGATGAGAAGATAGACAACAATGTTGACTGCTTCCGCCCAAAATTTCTTTGGAACACTCTTGTGTTCAAGCATACACCGGGCCATTTCTGTTATCGTGCGGTTTCTCCGCTCAACGACACCATTTTGCTGAGGGGAGTAGGGTGTTGTTAATTGGCGCTTTATGCCACGTTCATAGAAATGGGAGAAGGCAAAAGAACAAAATTCCCCCCCATTGTCAGTTCTAAGAGTAGCAATATGTTGACCAAACTCTTTTTCTACAAATGCTTTGAACTTTTGAAACAAAACAAACACCTCTGATTTTTTATGAAGGAAATACACCAACATTTTACGACTGAAATCATCAACAAAAAGTAAGAAATACCTAGACCCAGTAATAAGAGTAGCCATAGGTCCACGGATATCAACATGGATCAGTTGAAGTAACTTAGAAGCTCTCCAAGAGTCGCCATCTGAAAACGGATTGCAATGCTACTTCCCAACTTGACATGTGTCACAAACTCCGAGGTTTTGGGTCCGGATCTTTGGCAGCCCAATGACAAGATCTTCCCGAACAAGCTGAGAAAGGTAGTGCACATTTAAGTACCCATACTGCTGATGCCATAGTGTACTAATAGAGGAGAGCTTGGCTACCATGGCTAGCTCCTAAGAATCGCCAAAGTCAACAAGTCTGAATAGACTATGATCCTCAAGACCCACAACAACAATAGACTGAGTCTCCTGATCAACAATATTGATGTGAATTGAAGGTCATGTCTAGCCGGGGAGAATGTCTTAGAATTTGACTTACTAAGAGAAGGTTGAGTTCCATTCCTGGAGCATAATACACATTGAGGAAAAGCAATTTCCTCCTGCCAGACTGAATCTATATATTGCCCTTTTCGACAACGGTGATTTGCAAAATCTATGAATGGTTGAAAGTCTGTGAACTAATCTCAGCAATGAGTGAAGTGGCATGAGGAACCTTAATCAGTATACCAGGCAAAAGATTTCACATGGTTTGCAGGTCTTTTAGCCATGAAGGCATAAAAGGCAAACTCGCTCTACTCAGTGTGCTCTGCTACATTTTCTTTAGGCAATGAGCCACTTTGCTTGGCCTGTGTAGCCAAGCGTTTACGACACTCAAGTTTCATATGACCAAACTTATGGCAATAGTTGCACTGAATGTTCTTCTTTGAGCCTTCTAATGCTAGAACAAAGAATGTCTACTAAGAAGACTAAGAAGATGGAGATTTGGCTATGAAGGCCTGTTCTTTGGAAGATGAACTAGTACCACTGCCGAATTGGTGTTTCCAACAATCTTGTTGTAAAAGCATTGTGCAAAGATCGGAAAACCTCAAGACAACATTAGTTGAAGCAATGTTGAGACTCTCAACAAAGTGCTCATAGGAAGACGGTAGAATTTTCAAGGTGATCAACACCGTGTCTTCTTCCATTTTGCATCCAATAGCTTCTAATTGATCTCAAATGTCCTTGATTTTATTGAGATGATCTTGCAGGGACACCTATTAATCCATCATGATCGTGAAGAGCATGTTCTTTCAGCAGAACACACGGCTCTTATAAAAGGTTTCATTCAAATCTTTTAGGTGCAACCAAATTTTTGCACCAATTTTGCCAAAAGGAACCTATGGCAATTGATCATCAGTGAGTGAGAGTTTGATGAGCATAACAACTTCATGATTTTGCTCATCAAATTTGTCCTGCTCTTTGCCTTCATCTATAAGATGATCAGTCTTGCCCAAAACAATTTTGTCATCATATCCTACTTCCAGGAATTGTAGTTTTTGCTGTTGAATTTTTGACTCCCCTCAAGAAGAATATTTGTCAAAGATGCCATTGTGAAAATTGAGGTCAAAGGTGGTTGACCGGATGGTGGCACAAATATCGAGGTAGAAGACTTTCAACACAAAAATTGTGTAATGAAAGAGACTAAGGCAAAAAAAATGCACTAATTTCAAGGTAGAAAAACAAATTTCCAAGCACAAATCCCAATGCAAGAATTTTGGAAGACCGAAAAAATTCTAAGAGAAACCCAGAAAACCTCTCAAAAAACCCACCAATAATTTGCAATCAAAATTCAAATCTGACTAAAATACTTAAGGGTTTTGAAGAAACCCTAGTCGGCTAAGAAAGATATGCAACCTCTGAGATAATGGAGGGTCTCTAGAACAAAAAACACAGGTCACTCAAGTCGTTTTGATCAGAGATGACCATAATGAGGGTTAAAATAGCTAGAGAAAGCAAGAAATTCGCCGCAAGTGAGAAGAAGAGTCGCAGGTAAAAATCCCTAGCAGAGCCAAAAAATTCTGAAAACAGTATGGTGCAAGTCGTGAGTGGCAAATAGAGGGTCGTCACGGAAGAAAAACCCAGGAAAGAAATCATGGTTGCAGAAAAACAGCCCCAAAAAAGGGCCCAAAGATCTTCCAAACACCTATAAACAGCAAAAAATTCCTTGTTGTCGCCAATACACAAAAGAAAAAAGGGTTGTCGTGGAGAGAAAAATTTGCAGAAGAGAAAACGTCTACAAACGAATGACCAAAGACCAAGTTGTGAGCTCAGGGAACTTCAAGAAACAAGTCGTCGATCTCAAAAGAAATCTTGTTGAATCAAAAACAGGCAAAGAAAATGAGTTGCACAGCCTGTAAAATCATGGTTGCAAAAAAAAACAAATCACGTTTTTAATAAATGCAAGTGTTGCAAAGCCAATGGCAACCAAAAAAATGATCATCGGTAATAACAAACCACGAAAAAAACAGCCACGAACAGAAAAAACCTTACTCGGGTTTTTAGAAACTAATCTCTGTAGAGAAGACTTCAAACAAACGCCAAGAACAAGAATTTTGGAAAATAAAACTAATAATTTCTAAAAGAATAAAAAAAATTGAAAAAAAATTGCTCTGATATCGTATTACACAAGTAATTGGTAAAATATTGGATAAATTAATGAATGAACAAGACGTTCATTTATAGTTTACAAAGAGATGATGTTTCCATAATGAAACAATCATAAGAATTAGAAACATTCTAATATGTACAAGATTTACAATATTGACCATTAAACAAAAATAGAAAGATATCTACGTAGATATTATTCTAATATGTGGCTATATGTGTTTTGTGGATGCCTATCTTATGCTTGTATGGATATATGTTTTATGATCATTTTGGACCCATGAAGTGTCGATTCCTTCTTGGTGATCTACATTACGTTGTCACATTGGCATGTTGCTTATTTCTTGTCTGGTTGTGAGAACCATGTGTGGTTGCTTGTTGTATACCTAATTTGGGGTACTATACCTTTTGAAGCTATTAACATGATTTATGTGGACTAATTGTGTTCCTGGTATCGAGCAATTGATGAGAAAGAATGATGTCTGGATTATATTATGACAACTTGGGTTTATTGAGTTGGATGTGTTTAAATTTATGATGTTATATTGATTTGATTAAGAGATTTTGTTACCAATTATGTTATAATGTTGACCTCGTTTGGGGAGTATTTATATGCTCATTGTTGAAGTGGAATAATATTTAAATGCATTTAATTGGATGAGATTATTATTAAAATGCTTCAAATGATGATCATATGTGAAAGGCACGATATCATATCATTCGAATATATGAGAATGCATATGACGTTATAATTCCCCTCTCAATGGCTTCAGTTACTTTGATTAATTTATATATGCGCTTTGGCTATTTTATACATGTACGAGTAGGTACAAATGTTTGAATGTTTTAGTGATTATAGGTACCAGGCATTGACTCCACCTAGTTGCATAGATCTGAGTGTGCCCAAATCCCCAACGGAGGTTACAGGACATAGCAATTTGGCCATTTATGTTACCCAATGCTACCCATCATTCCTCATTTGGATGATTTTCCTTAATTATTTGTGTTTACACCTTTGTTTACCATTTTGGTAATGTATGGTTACCCCAATGCATATTTGTTTAGGACCCATAACAACTGATTGTGCATAGTCAGTCAATTGTGAAAAGTCGTCATTCTAATGCATATAATAATGATTATTTAATATTGTTGAAGTAATTTAATATTTGAATGTGAAATATGCCTTATATGTATAAAATGATGTGATTTGACTATTGAGGCCTTCTCGGGAATTTAGAGGTCTCATTTGATTTTAATTGTTTTAATTAGGAGTGTCGTAATTGAGTTTTGATGCTAATTAAACGGCAATTTAATAGTTACTATTTAAGTATGCCTAATGAGAATGCAAAATGTTGGTAATTGCGGGATTTTTCTTTTGGGGTTAACTGTGGAGTTTATTATTGACTTAAGTTGTGTTTTAAATTATTATTATTTTATTCCCACTTCAAAAAGTGAGTTTTATTATGGGGAAGAAAAACTATTTTGACACTTGGTCTATTTTCTTCATTTTTGGCTCTCAAAAACCCTCCTACAAACAAGATTTGGCATTTTTGTTGGGAGAGATTTCATGGGTGGATTTTTGTCGGTGATGGCTCGTTGGATTTGTCTTTGCAGATGCCCCTTGCTGCTCCATTTTGTGCCCTCATTTTTCGTATATGGATTTTGATTTCCATTTGAAGTTTTGGCAATTTGAAAGGTAGGAAATTCAACTCTATCTCAATCCTTCATCTTTTTGTTTGAAATTTGCTATTATAGACACCTAAAAATTCATTGGTAAATAAAAGTATTTTTATTTTCCAAAAACCCCTGATGACATCATCATTTGTTAATTAATTATTTATTTAATTAATTAATTTATTAAGGGGCAAAATGTAGACATCTAAAAATTCATTGGTAAATAAAAGTATTTGTATTTTTCAAAAACCCCTGATGACATCATCATTTGTTAATTAATCATTTATTTAATTTATTTATTTATTATTATACCATTAAATCCTCCTATCTTAATTAAAAACATTTAATTAAGGAATCCCTTCCAGAAATATTTAAATCTAATTTAAACATCATTCCCTCTAAAATTTATTAATTATTTAATAAATTTACCAAATCCCTTAAATAAACAATCGCCCTATTGTTTTTTGAGGCAAGGCCGGAAATATTTATTTAAATCCTTCAAAACCCTAGAAATCTTCTAGAAAGCCCTAACCTCTTCTAATCTTTCCTAACCTTTCCTAAACCCTTCCTAAACCTCATTAAAAGGTGATTCCTACCCTTTTTAGGCTAAACCCTCACTCTTTGACTTTTGGTCAACCCCCTCATTAATGAGCCTTACATGCTCATTAATCTGACATCACACTCTTGCAGTTACTTCATGGAGGCCAAGTTTTCACCAAATCACTAAGGCCTTAAGGCTCATGAACTTTTGTGAATTATTAGAAACCAAAAACACTTCGTTTTCAAGCTTAAAATGAACTTCTAGTCATTTTTTTGAGTGCCCTTAAGGGACTGATCTGCAAGTCTTTCCTAATTTGTTCCTAAACATTCCTATTTGGTCCTAAAGTAATCAAACTCAACTCTAATGACTTTCATATGGCTAAAAAGAACCTCATTCATGCAAATCTAGGGTTTTAAGGTTCATTTATGAAAGCTAGGAACACTTCAAACTTTGGGGGCTTAAAAAGAACCACAAATCTGCATTTTCATTCCTATTTGGTTCCTAAATCAATCCTAATTCATGCTAAGTGTTCTCAAACCCATCTTGAAACAATTGTGCTTAACTAAAGTGAACTTCATTTGCATTGTCTTAAGTGTCTTTCAAATCTCATGCAAACTAGGAACAAAATCTGCAAATCTTTCCTGATCTTTCCTATTTGGTTCCTAAAGAGTCCTAATCTTTCCTAAAAGTTCCTAATTCAATCCTAAAGCTTTGTTCTTGGTAAAAACAAACGTCTTGTTGCAAAATCTTGAATGTTTTCCAAGTTTTCATGCATAAACCATCCTAGGAACTTCTTTTTTGGGCTAAAATTGAATTCTAGGAACACCAAATCTTGAGTGAAACTAATAGGGTGAACCAAAGTGCAAAGCACCATTTCCTTTCAAAAGCAAGCACAAATCATTCTTGAATGCCCTTAAAGAGAAAACAAAGCAAAGCTCATTTTCATTTCAAAGTTTAAATCAAAATTCCACCAAAAACACAATATTAAGTGAAGAGGTAAAACAAAATTGCAAATCTCTTTCAAAGCTTTTTGTGTCTTCAAAAAAATGAATAAATCAAAATCATAAACACGTGTTTGCAAGTTTTCATTTCAATTCACTTAATCAATTTGGAAAAGGAACTCTTCATGGTGTGATTCTAGGAGTTTCAGTTCTGCAAATCCTTGTTAACTAAGTGACGTAAAAGAGGTTGAACTTAGACTAGTTCATTCATTTTACTTCTAGAGAAGTCTGTCCAAAGAGAAAAGCACTTCCTCTTTGGAGAACGACTTCAAACCGGTACTTCCCCAACTAGTATAAAAATAAAGCGTTGAGCAAACTCTCGCTTCATCCCCTCAAGCTCGGGCGATGCGTGTTGATGGTAGCCCGAGGTAGGTGAATATCCCTACTATTTCAGCATGGTCAACTAGGCTCTTAAGTGAGTCACGCACGTACAAACCGATTGGGAGGACTCCACGGATCAAACTAAACACCTATTAATCAGAGGCTTCCTGATCTACTCCCGAAGGTATCAAAATCTTTGTGCAAGGATTGATCCCTGTGGTTTCCCGGATCACCTTAAGACACTCACCATATGTATCCCTTTTTTGGGGTATCACGCTGTGGGCAAAGATTTTGATACTAGCCTTCCCTTAGGTAGTTCTGTTTGAAGTGTTTTCGAAGTTACAAACTCAGTGCAAACATCTGTCAAAACATACACTCTTTTCGGGAACACTATCGGTTTCAGTGGTCAAAATCATTTGCTTGTATCCCACAAAGTTGCTTTGTCCTTTGTCGGGATTGCTTTCAGAGTATCTTTGTTGAGTTTGTCCTTTGCCATTGGAAACATCAAAATTAAGCCAAAAATTGATCAAAGTCGTTCAAACATCCCCGCAGAAGAGATCCTTCAAAATCAGATACCCAAGAGCCTTAATTCAATCCAATTGCCAAATCTTTTCAAAGCCATGTCCGATTTGGCCAAACACAACAAAGCAAAGCTTCCCAATTCCCGAGTTTATCAAGAGAAGAAGATTGCAAAAAGAGACCTAAAAGATCATCAACCCATCCTAAAAGCAATCCAAGCAGAAGAGAAGTATCAAGAGAAACTGGATAACGTGGGCTATAACGCCAGAGTACAGCAATTTGCTTATCGATTCCAGGTTAACTGTCGCTATATCAATCTAGAGAGCGAGGACTAGTTCGGCTCATCATATATCCACCATTCCTTCAAAATCCTACAATCTATCTCGGCATCCTTTCAACCTAGATCATCCTTAGATTCATCTTTGCATCACCATCCATCCCTAGTTGCATCCTAAATCATTCTTAGCAACATCCTTGCGTTATTTATCTTCCTAGTTGCACCATAGGTTATCCTTTTTCGGCTACATCTAGGTCATTCTCGTAGAAATAGCATCATTCAGTCGTCCTTCATCATTCTTCCATCAGCAATCCACAAATCAGAGTCCTTTTCCTCATCCGTCATCCATCCTTGATCCAAATCCAGTGTCCACCATCCAAGTCAGAAACACACCATCCTTGCACCAAATCCAGTGATCCAAAGTCCTAACACCTAGTGTTGTATCCTTTGAGTTGCTTCAAATCCTTATCCTAAATCAAAAATCTCCACCCTATGACTAAGCATTGTCCAGGGAATCCTATACTTGTCCTTGTTAGCCTCATCATCTCGAGCAAGAGATTGGCGTGCATTGATAAGAATCCAATCAGCCGAAGATCATTAGTCTATCTTAGGTTGACAATTCTATTTGATCTTACATCAGGAAGCAGCAGCTCATTTGACTGACACTTAGTAATCTTCCACCATCCTCCACCAATCTTCCTCCATCATCCTCGATCCAAATCAGAGCATCCCACCATCCTTCAGCATCCCACCAATCCTCCACCATCCTGCCATCCTTCAGTTATTCCAAATCCTTGCATCACATCTTAGACTTCCACCATCCTTAGTTTCTTTAAGTTTGCATCCATCATCCTTAGAGTTTTTAGAAAGCAATCTTGCATCCACCCATCATCTGCATTTTTATCCTTAGATCTGCATTCCATGCCTGCCGAGACGCGATCCAAGAGGAGAAGGAACATGGATCCCAACTTGGCCTCTAGTTCGTCCAATCCTAACAATCCTACCAGCCCGATGGTAACTTACAATCCCTAGGTCCCGCAACTTGATAATGTATGGGATGATCCCAACAGAGCCCCCACTTTGTTTTCCATGGAAACTTTCATGAGCCATCCAGGGCATGCACAAATGGTGAGTGCAATCATTGATCAGAATCGACGGGCTACAATTGCCAACTTTGCACAAGAGGGTACTTCCATTCCACCGCATCTCCAACCTCTCATCCCCATCAAAGCCATCCAAATCCCAACAGAAACCTATACCCCCATCATCCAACAAATCCCCGATCCCAACTTACAATATCTCAAGAAACCTCACCCATTCGCCATCTTCTACAAAGCAGCTTCGAAAGCCCTACAACACAAGCAGCAACACAATCCACTCCATTTTCCATCATGGGAACACCCTCACCTTCTACATCATCCCAAGCCGCCACTCAGGCCCAAAGCTTCTCACAAAACCAACTGCCACCTCCCACACAAGCCGCTACATAAGTAGTTCCTCCATCATCCATGAGCCAAGTAACATCATCTTTTTCGGGGGCAACGCAATCGTTTCCCTCTTTTACTCAGCAAGTCTCCACATCAACATCACCCTTCTCATGGGCAACTCAAGCATTTCCTTCCACTTCACGATCATACGTTCCGCTTCCACCGTTCATTTCCAACACACAAGCCCAACAAATTGCTTTCACAACAAGCATGCCTTCCATGGGATCTCAGAATCCCCCATTCACATCCCAAACTCCCACTATCACATTTCCAACATCCTCCGCATCGCAACTCCCGCCACGAACCGGTTCTCGTTGGGACCTCACCCAAGCAGAAATGGAAGCCTTAGGTATACTGACCCAATCCCACATATCCATGCCTGCAAACCAACAAACCACTTTCCCCCAAGCAGCGCAACAACAATAATCACAACCTCCGCCAGCTTCATCCTTTCCTTCATACACCAACTATCTATGCATACCACCCACCTCTTCCCAAATAGCTCCACCACCACAACAGCAAAGTTCATCTCACCTCGCCAACTACCTTGCGCAACCACCTCCCATCACTAGCTTCCCAACATCAGTTCCACCCCTAAGCAATGCAAGAATGCATCCCGCCTACATCAGCCAAGTGCACCAAGGACAATCCTATCAGCAAGTTGCACCATTCCATCAACATCCTCTACCGCAGCAATACATCCCAGCGCAACAGCAGCATCCCATTATCCCCCAGCAGCAACAAGCATCCTCTTATCCAGCACTACAACAATATCCTGTCATCTCTCAGCAACAAAATCCCATCATACCCCAGCAACAACAATCCACTTCATATCCTCCACAACAATACGCTCCCACAACTCAGTAGCAATATCCTCCCCAGCAATCATCACCCCAGAATCCATTCCAATCCACCTATCTTGTTGGGCAGTCTCCATATCCCACTCCGCAATATCCACCGCAAAATCACCCTTATTCGCCAACAACACTAGATCTTTTCCCAATGGGAGTACCCACTCCAACGCCGACCAATGCCGAGTGGGAAGAGATGAAGAACGCTCTTAAGGAGCTCAAGGCCAGAACAGAGAGCAAGGCCTTCAAATTTGACAAGGTTTGTCCCTATCCTTTTGACAAATCAATCACGGCAATCCCTTTTCTCAAACACTTTGAGACACCTAAGTTCGATAAATACCGAGGGAAAGGAGATCCTGTCAGTCATGTGAAGGAATTCTATATGGCATGCCAAGAAGTGGCCTACAGTGACAACTTCCTTATGCGCTTATTCCCCAAAAGCTTGGGAGGAACTGCTATTGAGTGGTTCTACAAGATACCCTATGGGACAATCACAACCTTCGCCGAACTCTCTGAAAAGTTCGTGGCCCAATATGCCCACAATGTCGAGAATGAGTTGTCCTTATTAGACCTTTGCAACTCGAAGCAGAAAGGAGGAGAAAGCCTAGCCGATTACTTGCAACGATGGCAGAACCTCACTACCAAGTTATCATATCAGCCCCCTAAGAAACATCTTACGAAGATCTTTATCAATAACCTACATCCCAAACTATCCCACTTCATGAGGATGAACTGCATCCAAACATATCAGGACATCAAAGGCAAAGGGATAGATATTGAAAGAGGCCTCCTGGACGAAGGCACAATCTGGCACTATAAAGACGATTCCCACAGCAAGACCACTAATGACAAACCCCGCTATTGGAATCGAAACAAGAATGTTACCGACGAAGCCATTGACACCAAGCATGTCCAAATCATTGTGGCCGGTCCTACACCAACTCCTGCATATCACCAGCAACAACCTCAAATCAATCAGCAGCCTATGCAGAATTACCAACAGCAAACAAACCAAGGCAATCCAACCAATTAGGCCAATGCTATATCCACTACTCCCAATCAAAACAGGCCTCGAGTCCAGACTCACCAAAAGCAAACCTTCACCCCGCTTGGTGAGCCGCTGGACATAATCTTTCATCGAATGGCCAAGGCTAACCTAATCACTTACCCACTGACTCAGCAGTTCAATGATGCCACTCCCAAAGCTAACTGGTACGAAGATCACAAGTACTGTGACTATCACTGTGTGAAAGGACACACAACCCTAAGGTGTATGAAATTAAAGCACTACATCCAAGATCTCATCGACAAAAAGGAGATCCAAGTGGACACACTAGCTCAAGCCTCACCTAATGCCAATCTGCAAATTTATCAAAACGTGTTCCCTCAACACAATGCTGGGAAGAACCAGGCCAATGCCAATCCTCCACCCCATAACCAAGGCAAAGACAAGCAAGGAGACCATGCTGACCATAAAGACTATATAACTGCCCATATCAACTACAATAAATTTATTAGATGTATAACCCAAGTTGATCCCACAGTCAATGTCATCCATGTTAAGGGAGCAGATAGTCAGTGTGCAATCACCACATGTAGGGGCCGGATATCTGTCGTCGGTGCCACTCCAAGGCTAGAACACAATGCACAATACAACCTTATAGAACACCTTGGGAATACACCTGCCCAAATCTCCATCCTCGACCTTCTCCGCACTTCACCCATCCATCAAGAAATCCTCAACCGAGCCCTCCAAGAAGGACATGTCCCCACAGACATAAACACCATCCAGTTCGAGAACCTTGTGGGACATTTATCAACACCCTGTGCTCTTTCCTTCAAGCCATCTGACATACCAGCAATGGCGCCTGACCACAATCTCCCTCTCCGCATCGTCGTCATGGTCAGAGACTTTGCCATTAAAAGGGTCACGATAGATAATGGCTCTGCCCTAAATTTGTGCACTCTAAAGTTCATTCAGCAAATAGGGTTCACGAAGGCTGACATATCACATGAGGTCATCACCATCAAGGCATACGATAACTTGGAGCGTACCTCTAATGGTACCATTCTTTTGCCTACCCAATTTGGCCTTGCAACTCAAGACACCATCTGCCATGTTGTTGATCTTGACCTACCATTTAACATCCTCCTCGGTCGACCATGGATTCATTCCATCAAAGCCGTACCATCTACGTATCATCAATGCGTCAAATTTCCGCATCAAGGCACTGAGATCACCATCCATGCAAACCCCCAACCTTTCGCATACTGTCATACGTTGGAATCATCGTTCTCCCATTCCACTCACTGTCCTAGAACTGAAATTGGCAATTCTATCGCCAGCTCTTCCCGATCCCATAGCGATCCAGAGACCATCCTCGCCTCCACTCTCTCCTCCATCAAGATCAACAACCAAGGCTATGGTGAATATGGTCTAACTGATGCATTTGCAGTAGGGGCCCTACCTCTGGATCCACATACACAAGGGCGCCCAAGCCACCAAAGCAAGCTTGCTGAAGCCAATCATGAAATCAAACAAATGGGACCTTTGACATTTATTTCCCATGGAAATATAGATAGTCTTGAGATGGACCTTGACATCAATCGGTGGCTATATAGAGATCCCCCACCTCCTGACACCGAACTCCTTGGCTACTTCAAAGAGAAATATCCAACATCACACAAGTACGCCACAGAACAATGGAAATACCAAGGCGGTGGTCTAGGACCACAAGAAGGTGGAAGCAAAGATCCAATCACGGCCTCGAAGAATCCAAAGCATCAAGGTCTTGGCTTTAATACCCCTCGCCTGCGCACACAAGAACCCAATACGGCAACTGGGGGCACTAACTTGACCAACATTCCCTTCTTAAATAGCCAGGACGATCTCATAGAGATCGAAGACATCCCTGAAGAGGAAGAAAAGAAATCCTGAGATGACATCTTCGATGATGATACCCTCCTGGGCACTTCTGTCCTCCATCAACTTGCCATTAACATCATAGAACTTCCCCTCATCCATCCCGAACTCATAGACTAGGACCAACCAAGCGTCACACATATCGATGAGTTCCAAAGCACAGAAGCGCTCCTAAGATTCATGGGAACGTCAAACCAACAATCAAAACAACATTAGGAATCAGTCTGTGTCTACAAACTCGACCCTAAAGGATATTTCGGGGAGGAGGCAAGCTTTAGCCGCAAAATTGAAATAGAAAAAGAAAAGAACGAGTCCTTATGTGAAAACCCTTCTGGGGCGCATTCCGACTCTAAAAAAGAGAAAATAAAGGGCGTATCTTCTGGTGAAAACCTCTCTGAGGCGCTAGAAGATGGAGACTTACCTCTTCTTCCCATCCAAGATTATAGACCAGAGCAGTCACCCATCATCATTGAGGAAACCAGGCCAGTCAACTTGGGCACAGAAAATTGCCCAAGAATCACCTACATTGCAGCATTTTTAACCGAGGGTGAAGAAATGGCTCTCACTGCACTTCTCCAAGAAGCCACCACCAATTTTGCATGGTCATTTGCACACATGCCTAGGCTTGATCCAAATCTTGTTGTGCACAATCTTGTAGTGGATCCTAATGCCAAGTCAGTAAAGCAGAAGCTACGCAAGATCCTAAGGTTGTTAGAATAACTGAGAGGGGGGTGAATCAGTTATCCAGTGTCCCAAAACAAAATGTATAATTCAAAACAACTTCTCTTATTTCTGCTCGTCGGTAAACACTAAATACTTTCACTGTCTGAATCTTTTACCAATTATCAGTCTAAAACTATAACAATTTACCAATCAAATCTAACATGTAACATGTAAAGAATGATAACAAACAAATATCACAAACAACACATAACACAAGAGATTTAATGTGGAAACCTTGTAAAGGGAAAAACCACCTAGGACCGGCAACCCAAAATTGTTCACTCTTCTGAAGTGAGGTCGGCTAAGACCCAACCCTGTTAAAGGTTACAAACACACTGTCAGGTGTGACCTTGTTAGAGGATTTTAGACTAGAAGTTATCGTCCAACCAGCATTCACTATGGGGTTGATAAGATAACAATGTTCATTCTATGAATGATACATCATAAGACTTTCAAAGTCCACTCGGTTAAGAGATTTTGACTATATACAATGGTTAAATATGTAACAGTAAATGACCTACCTTAATACAACTTCAATTGCAGATTACAGATCAATATTTAGTCCATACAAATCCTTCTGATCAATATTTCACTTCAGATTCAATACTATATCAACTTACTGTCCGTCGGTAATTGCTCTCTGTAGCTCAGTAATTGCTCTGCAGCTCGGTTCTTACTAACCAGTATGATCAGAATGCATGAAAACCTTGTTCACGCGATAATCCTGCAGCTTCCTCTTCTTCCGGCTATTTTCTAAAGAAATTATGTTCTCTTATATAGACGAGTAAATCGTTTTCTTCACCATCAAATTTTGCCGCTTAACCACATTCATAGATTTTGCCGCTTCAAACTTTCTTGGTACTTGTGTCAATAACACGTTTCAATCTTCTCCGTTAGATCTTCCCTGAATTTTGTCAGTTGTTGATTTGTGTAACAAATATTATCTGTTACCTCAATGTTATACTCTTGCCAGCTCATCAATCTTATTCGGCTAAGCTAATCATTAAATTCATTCTATCCTGCTCGATTAACAAAGAAATGCGTCGGTGAACACTACTTGATTAATACTGCGATCGGTATACACTACACTCCGTCGGTGTATACTAGAAATGTTTCATTTACCGACAACACTGCTTTGTGTCTTTCAGCTCTATACTTCATTATAGATGAATGCAACATAATAAAGTCAATATCATCAAGTCATAGACTCATCAACAAGTTACTCAATGTGTTCCTTATCCTCATCTATCATGTACATCTTTCCTCATGTAGATTTCTCTGTTCTTCATCTTTTTCACCTTTCTTCAGATGTCTCGGTATAGTAACTTACAAGATAAGTGCTGTCAAACTAGTTGACATCAATGACAACATAATACTGATTTAATCATATTACATATCTAATCAGCAACTTCTCAGTGATCTTTAATCAGATTCTAAATCAGTTGTAGTCCAACAATCTCTCCCTTTGGCATTGATGGCAACTCAAGTAATATGAAATGTACCATACACATACCAAATATACATTCTACAACTTTGTGAACAAAATGTTGTAAGTTGAATAGACTTAATATGTTTAATCACTACGTTACTGAACCAGCATTAAATAATACAGCTTTACCATTTTGCAGTTGTGATCGTTTCAGTTCTCCTGTTCCTGCTTCTATTCTCTATAACTGATCTTCAATACTCTCTCATTCAAATTGTCTCTCCCTTAGATAATTGTCGTCGGTGCTTGTTCCTTTTCATATTTTGTTTATCTCTCCCCTTTTCATTTCATATTGTTTATCTCTCCCTTTGACAACAATGCCAAAGAAACAAATAAACAAACAAATTATGTCTTCCTCTGTATCTCTGAATACTGATATCCCAATCGGTTCAAGTCTTCAAACTTAATCACAACCTTGAACATGATTCAAAGTGTGAGCTATGCTGCATCAATATGAATGATCTTTTGATAAAAATAGGCTGATGCAACATCCAGATCACCTTAGTGACCAATAGACAGGGGACGGACCCCAAGTCTAGTCCTCAAGTATTCAAATGTGTCCTTTGGTAGGGGCTTTGTAAAAATATCTGCAAGTTGTTCTTTAGATGTGACAAATTCTAACTTTACTTGCTTCTCTTGCACTTGTTCTCTTAAGTAATGATACTTAATAGATATATGTTTGGTCTTAGAGTGCATCACAGGATTCTTTGAAATATTAATAGCACTAGTGTTGTCACAGTATATAATCACCGGGTCAGTGATTACCTCATTCATTCCTTTCAACACTTGTTTGATATATGCAATGTTTGAACAATTAGTAGCAGCAGCAACATATTCTGCTTCAGCTATAGACTGAGAAATACAAGCCTGCTTTTTACTTGTCCAGGTCACAAGTCTTTCACCAAAGAAAAATGCTCCTCCGGTGGTGCTTTTTCTATCATCCACATTTCCAGCCCAATCAGCATCGGTGTAAACTTTCAATTCAAACTTCCCTTCCTTAGGATACCATAATCCATAATTCTCTATTTTCTTCAGGTATCTTAAGATCCTTTTCGTAGCTATCATGTGTGATTCTCTAGGATTGGGAAAAAAATCTTGCAACAATTCCCACAGCATGTGCTATATCTAGTCTACTGTGAACTACGTACATCAATTTACCAATCATAGATCGGTAAAGTGTCTGGTTTACCTCTGTAGTTTCATCCTCCTTTGTCAATTTGCATCCAGTAGCCATCCGTGTTCCCACAAGTTTAGCATCTTCCATGCCAAATATTTTTAGTACTTCCTTTATGTATTTAGATTGTGTGATGAATATCCCATCACTCTGCTGAACCACTTGTAGTCCAAGAAAGAACTTAATCTCTCCGAACATAGACATTTCAAATTCCTTTTGCATTTCATCAACAAATGCCTTGTAGACAAGATCTGAGCCTCCAAAGATAATGTCATCAAAAAATATTTCAGCAATGATAATAGTATCATCAGTATCACCTTTCACATACAAATTGTTGTTTTCACTTGTTCTAACAAATCCAATACTTAACAAGTATGCAGTCTTTCATACCATGCTCTCGGTGCTTGCTTCAAACCATATAAGGCTTTATGTAATCTACATACCATGTCTCTATTGTCGGGATCAACAAATCCTTCAAGTTGTTCAATGTAGACCTCTTCTTCAAGTACACCATTCAAAAATGCTGACTTCACATCCATTTGATAGACTTTAAATTTCTTATGTGCAGCATATGCAAGTAGCATTCTAACTCCTAATCTAACAACAGGTGCAAATGTTTCACCATAGTCAATGCCTTCTTCCTGTGCATATCCCTTGCATACTAATCTAGCTTTATTTCTTGTGACTTCACCATTTTCATTCAATTTATTCCTGTATATCCACTTAGTATCGATAACATTCTTATCTTTTGGTCGGGGTCCTAAGGACCAGGTTTTGTTCTTCTCAATTTGCTCTATTTCCTCCTTCATTGCATTAACCCATTCTTCATTCTCTAATGCAACTTTCACAGTTTTAGGTTCAAATTCACAAATTAAACATGTACCTTGTCTTGTTTTGCTTCTAGTTTGCATTCCAACATGTCTGTCTCCAATGATTTGTGTTTCAGGATGATGTCTTCTGACAAAACTAGCCAAAACTTGATTTCTCCTTTCTTGTTCATCCTACTCAAGGTCATTTCCTTGCTCGGCAGCTCCATCTTGTTCTTCGGTTTGTGTTGCCTGTTGTCCTACATTGTTTCCCTGCTGACCGGTTGTTACAGCTTGCAGTGTCGGTAGATACTCTGGATATTCAATATAAGTGAATCTACCGTAGTCTTCCGGTTCCTTTGTACTTTCTTCTGTGTACTTATCATCAAACTCATCAACACGAACATTAGTACTTTCAATTATCTTATTTGTAACCTCATTCAAACATTTATATGCTTTACTTGTAGTGGAATATCCCAGAAATATTCCTTCATCTCCTTTAGAATCAAATTTCTCATTTCTCTCATCTTTCAAAATAAAGCATTTACTTCCAAAAATTCTGAACTAACTTACAGTAGGTTTGTGTCCAAACCACAATTCATAAGGTGTTCGGTTGGAGTCCTTCAGTTGTACTTGGTTAAGAACATATACAGTTGTGCTGATAGCTTCCCTCCAATATGTCTGAGCAACATTCTTCTGTAACATCAATGTTCTAGCACAGTCAATTATAGACCTATTCCTCCTTTCAGCAATGCCATTTTGCTAAAGTGTCCTCGGTGCAGATACATGCCTTTTTATTCCATGCTCATTACAAAAATTAGTAAATTCATCAGAGATAAATTCACCTCCTCTATCAAATCTTAAGCATTTTATTTCCTTTCCAGTTTCTTTCTCTACCTTAGCTTTATACCACTTAAACATTTTGAAAGCTTCAAATTTCTCTTTCAGGAACATAACAGTCATCAGTCTAGTATAATCATCAACAAAAAGAATAAAATATCTATCACCAGAACAACTCTTAGTTCTCATAGGACCACATAGATCGGTATGAACCAACTCAAGTATCTTCTTTGTTGAGTAGTCTTTGCTTTTAAAACTAGACTTGGTCATTTTACCTTTCTGACATTCATGGCACATGGCATGATCAGGTTTTGTCAAGTTAGGCAATCCTCTAACTCTTTTCTTTCTACTAATCTTGATCATGTCAAAATTCACATGGCATAACCTTCTGTGCCACAACCAAGCATCTTCATCCTTTATTAACAAACAAGAAGACTGATCCATATCAAGATAGAATAGATTACCTCTGGATTGTGTACCAGTTCCGACAAGTCTTCCTCCATCATCATAGATCTTCACCTTTTTGCTCTCAAAAGCCAGTCGATGGCCTGAGTTGTTCAGTTGAGCCACACTTAACAAGTTATAGTTCAATCCTTCTACCCAATATGCATTGTCACATTGTAATCTGTCATTGATCATCAGTGAGCCTTTACCTCTTACCATACAAGGTGCATCATTTCCCATTCTCACAGATCCTCCATTATATTCAACAAGATGATCAAACTTCTCTACATCACCGGTCATATGATGTGTACAGCCACTGTCTATGATCCATGTATCATTTCTACTTACTTTAGAGATTAGTGTTATCTCTTCATGTTTCTCTTCCTCTTCTGAGTCATCTTTCATAGCAACAAATACAACTTCTATATCATCATCAGAATCAGATTCAGTTTCAATATCTTCGGCTATGTAACATACCTTTTTGCCTTTTTCGTCTCTGTTGTTGTGTCGGTAACCTCTGCTGACTCTTCTCCCATAGCTTCCTTCAGATCGGTCTTTGGATCTATCATCATCTTTCTTCTGAGGACATCTAGCAGCGATGAGACCGACTTCTTTACAATTAAAGCATGCTAAAGGTAGCTTGCCTCTATACCTTCCTTTTCCTTTGGGCAATCTTCTGGCCATAAGTGCTTCAAGCTCATCAAGTTCATCATTGGTATTGTCATCACTATCACAATTCTTACCATTCCTGCTAGACTTTCCAATCTTCAAAGAAGACATGAAAGCGGATTCAACAGAAGGAACAACACTGTTATCAAAGTTGTTTAATTCAAAGGTTGTAAGTTTACCAATCAGAGTGTCAAGAGTAAGGTTGGATGTAGCTCTTGTTTCATGAATTGCAGAAATCCTAATTGCATAAACTGGTAGCAAAGTTTTGAGAATCTTGCTTATCACTGTTTCATCATCAATTACTCCATCAGATGCTCTAATAGCATGTACCACCTCTTTGAGTCTATTTGAATATTGGACGATGTTCTCACCTTTCATTCTCATATCATCAAATCTGCCTCTCAGACTTTCAACTTGGGCTCTTTTGACATTCAGATCTCCACTATATATTTGCGTTAACTTATCCCACATTCCTTTGGCAGTTGTGCATGTCTTGATATCTTCAAATTCAGCGTCGGTACAGGCAGCAGCAAGTTCCATCATAGTAACATTGTGTTCATGTTTGTCCTTCAATTGATCAAGAGTTAAGGGACCAATGGGTGGTAGTATGTAGCCATTCTCCATCAGATCTAGTGCGGAGTTCCCAATTCCAGATATGTGCAGCTTCATTCTGCTTTGCCATACTGCGAAGTTCTCTTTATTCAGTTTTGGTACTTCCCTCTTATACATCTTGAGACCTTTATGCCTAAGTCCTTAAAACTTTGTTTCAAGCAACCACAGCTCTGATACCAATTGTTAGAATAACTGAGAGGGGGGTGATTCAGTTATCCAGTGTCCCAAAACAAAATGTATAATTCAAAACAACTCTTATTTCTGCTCGTCGGTAAACACTAAATACTTTCACTGTCTGAACCTTTTACCGATTACCAGTCTAAAACTATAACAATTTACCGATTAAATCTAACATGTAACATGTAAAGAATGATAACAAACAAATATCACAATCAACACATAACACAAGAGATTTAACATGGAAACCCTATAAAGGGAAAAACCACCTGGGACCAGCAACCCAAAATTGTTCACTCTTCTGAAGTGAGGTCGGTTAAGACCCAACCCTGTTAAAGGTTACAAACACATTGTCAGGTGTGACCTTGTTAGAGGATTTTAGACTAGAAGTTATCGTCCAACCAGCATTCACTATGGGGTTGATAGGATAACAATGTTCATTCTATGAATGATACATCATAAGACTTTCAGAGTCCACTCGGTTAAGAGATTTTGACTGTATACAATGGTTAAATATGTAACAGTAAATGACCTGCCTTAATACAACTTCAATTGCAAATTACAGATCAATATTTAGTCCATACAAATCCTTCTGATCAATATTTCACTTCAGATTCAATACTATATCAACTTATTCTCCGTCGGTAATTGCTCTTTGTAGCTCGGTAATTGCTCTACAACTCGGTCCTTCCTAACCAGTATGATCAGAATGCATGAAAACCTTGTTCACGCAATAATCCTACAGCTTCTTCTTCTTCCGGCTATTTTCTAAAGAAATTATGTTCTCTTATATAGACGAGTAAATCATTTTCTTCTCCACCATTAGATTTTGCCGCTTAACCACATTCATAGATTTTGCCGCTTCAAACTTTCTCGGTACTTGTGTCAATAACGCGTTTCAATCTTCTTCGTTAGATCTTCCCTGAATTTTGTCAGTCGTTGATTTGTGTAACAAACATTATCTGTTACCTCAATGTTATACTCTTGCCAGCTCATCAATCTTATTCGGCTAAGCTAATCATTAAATTCATTCTATCCTGCTCGGTTAACAAAAAAATGCATCAGTGAACACTGCTCGGTTAATACTGCGATTGGTATACACTACACTCCGTTGGTGTATACTAGAAATGTTTCATTTACCGACAACACTACTTTGTGTCTTTCAACTCTATACTTCATTATAGATGAATGCAACATAATAAAGTCAATATCATCAAGTCATAGACTCATCAACAAGTTACTCAATGTGTTCCTTATCCTCATCTGTCATGTACATCTTTCCTCATGTAGATTTCTCTGTTCTTCATCTTTTACACCTTTCTTCAGATGTCTCGGTATAGTAACTTACAAGATAAGTGTTGTCAAACTAGTTGACATCAATGACAACATAATACTGATTTAATCATATTACATATCTAATCAGCAACTTCTCAGTGATCTTTAATCACAGATTCTTCAATCAGATTCCAAATCAGTTGTAGTCCAACAAAGGTAGCCCTATTGGTAAAAACGGAACTAGAAAAGCTCCTACAAGCCAAAATCATCAAAGCAATTGATTATTCAGAATGAATCTCTAACATGGTGCCTGTCACCAAACCTTCAGGAGAGATAAGAATCTACACAGACTTCAGGGACTTAAACAAAGCATGTCCCAAGGATGATTTCCTGCTACCCAACATAGACATGATAGTAGATCTTACAGCGGGCCATGAGATGTTGTCACTCATGGATGGCTTCTCAGGATACAATCAGATTCGAATAGAAGAAGAAGATCAACACAAAACAACGTTCACCACACCATGGGGTACCTTCTGGTACAACATGATGCCATTTGGGCTAAAGAATGCAGGAGCCACCTATCAACAAGCAATGACAGCCATCTTCCATGATATGATACATAAAATCTTGGAAGACTATGTGGATGATATTCTTGCAAAATTTAAGACATGAGGTGAACACCTAGACATCCTTGAAAGCATGTTCGATCGTTTGCATCATTATGGCTCAAAGCTGAATCCAAAGAAATGTGTCTTTGGTGTAACATCTGGAAAGCTCCTAGGCTTCATCGTATCACGGCACGGCATACAGATTGATCCAGAAAAGGTCAAAGCCATTACGGAAATGCCTCCTAGAACACTCAAACAGCTTAGGAGCCTACAAGGAAAGCTCCAATCAGTGCGTCGATTTATATCACAGCTGGCAGACAAGTGCCAACCTTTCACGCATCTGCTCCGCAAGGACACAAGCTTCAAATGGGATCCTATTTGTCAGAGAAGCTAAAGGAATATCTAGCCAACTCTCCCATCCTTGTACCACCAGTTTCAGGACACCCTCTCATACTCTACATCTCAGCAACCACTACTGCACTAGGGGCACTCTTAGCACAGCATGACGACAACAACAAAGAGAGAGCCATTTACTATATCAGTTGAACTCTTGTCGGCTATGAGCTCAATTACTCACCAATGGAGAAAGCATACCTTGCAATGGTCTTCGCCACTCAAAAGCTCAGACATTACATGCTTAGCCACACAATCAAACTCATCTCAAAAGTGGACCCTCTCAAGTATCTGTTATCAAGGACTACTCTCACGGGCCATATGGCGAAATGGGTCATGCTACTCAGCGAGTTTGACATCCAGTACATAGATCAGAAGGCAATCAAAGGGCAAGTAATTGCCGATCAACTAGCAGAAGCACCTCTGGGGGATGCATATCCACTAATCATGGAGTTCCCTGATGAGCATCTATGCATGATTGAAGAACAGCCAATATGGAAGCTATACTTTGATGGCTCCTACACATCACGTGGATCAGGGGCAGGAATCCTATTCGTCACACCTCAAGGTGACTACATCCCCAAATCATTCAAATTGGGATTCCCATGTACTAACAACATTGCAGAGTATGAGGCACTCATCTCAGGCCTCAAAACAACCATCCAATGGAACCTCACAGAACTACAAGTGTTTGGAGATTTGCAGCTGATTATAAAGCAAGTCCTAGATGAATTTCAAACAAAGGACGACAAGCTACTACCTTACAAAGAACTGGTGGACAGACTGAAAGAGCATTTCCTGAATCTACAGTTCACGCAGATACCAAGGCTTCAGAACAAAGCGGCCGACGCAATGGCAACCATCGGATCCTTATTGGAAATCCCTCGCGACTCATCACAGTATGAATTCTTAGTCAAGCAGCTACACACGCCTACTTATGAGAACGCCGATTCCGAAATGGTGTGTGTCTTGGCTGGTCCCCAGTCCCCATGGTACCATGACATCCATGCATATCTTATAAATGGTATCATATCTCCCCCATCTCACCAACACCCAACGCCAAAACCTAATTCGCAGAGCTTCCTGCTACACTCTTGTAACCAACACCCTTTATCGTCGAGGATATCATAACATCCTCTCTAGGTGTTTAGATTCAAACGAGGCCGTCTTGGCTTTACAAGAAGTCCACACTAGAATTTGCAGTGCCCACACGAGTGGCATGGCTCTAGCAAAGCAGTTGCTTCGAGTTGGGTATTATTGGCCTACAATGGAACATGACGCTTGTGAATTTGTAAAGAAATGTCTACCATGTCAGCAGCATGCAAATCTGATTCATGCACCAGCACAAGACTTGCAGCCCATTGTGCCACCTTGGCCATTTTCATGTTGGGGCTTCGACATCGTTGGGTTAATCACTCCCCTTTCCTCAGATGGACATAAGTATATCATAACAGCCACAGAGTACTTCACAAAGTGGGTTGAAGCAATTCCGCTCACCCTCACTACTGGCATCCAGATATCCAAGTTCATCTTGTACCACATTTGCCGCTTCGGCATCCCTTCAACCATCTTCACAGGTCACAGCACACCTTTTGAAAACCAGCATGTGGATGATCTGTGTGCCAGACTCCACATCCATCATCGTTTCTCCAATCCATACTTCCCCCAAGGAAACGGCCAAGCTGAGGCAACCAACAAAACCATCCTCAAAATCCTCAAGAAAGTTGTCAATGATTCTAGTCGTGACTGGCACCTCCAAATAAATCTTGCCCTCTGGGCCTACCGTACTTCTTATCGCACTCCCACAGGCACCACCCCATATTCCCTTGTATATGGTGCCGAAGCCATTCTACCCATCGAGGTCAAGCTCTCATCATTGCGTGTCTCCATGAAAAATTACACCATTGATGAAGACTGTCGCGTGGCACACCTCACACAGCTGGACCTGTTAGATGAAAAGAGACAGCAAGCATATGATCACCTGGTTGCATACCAAAATCGACTCAAAAGGAGTTATAACAAGAAGGTCCATCCAAGACAATTCCAAGTGGGCGACATGGTCTTAAAGGAAAATCAGAAAGTGCAAGCACATCGAGAGAAGAAGGGCAAGTTTGAACCTACTTGGTTGGGTCTATATTGAGTTTTGTGTAATCTGAAAGCTTAAATTACTATTGTGAAGAAATTCTATATCAATTTCAATAACAAATATGTTCTTGAATTTATAGTTACTGGGTAAAATTTGTTATTTGATGCTCTAGAACTGCATAAGCATTATTGACAATTTCTTTTTCTTGAATCAATATTGTGTAATCAGTCTTATTTTGGGGGTTTAAATAGTTCGGAAAAAACAAAGTTTAGATCATACAGACCTTAATGTCTTTACAATGTTCTACTATGTACCTATATTGGATTATGTGTGCGAGTGTTGGTACCGAGCACAATCTTGTGATTATCTATCTTTTGATACATTTGGTTGTATCGTGGTTTGTTAGTAAGAATATTTGATTTGGTGCTTAATATGAACAGGCGGTTGTCTCAGGTTGTCTTGTGGCTCGTGAGGGTGCTTCTTACGCCTCTCAATATTGCCTTGCTAGTTTGAAGGAACACAAGTGAATCCGGATAGAAATCTGGACATGTGTGCTCCTCCCAAGTTCATTTGGGAAGTGTTGCGTACCTTGTTAAGTGACCCTAGTTGGGAAAGAAGCCCTTGTTCCTCAGTAGTCCAGTTGGTGTCCTCATTGTGGGACTTAAGTTCTTAACTTAGTTTTCTGGCTGAATTTGGTGAATTGGCATCTGAGGTTGTCCACCAACATCTGTGTTATTCGGTGTCTACCCTGGCAATCAGTGCTTGCAAGTCTCTAGACTAAGACATCTTGACAGTGATCAAGCCCTTTCTTCAGATTGGTATCTATGCCTACGGTTCGGCGTCTGCGCCTTGCCTTCGGCAATTGTGCTTGTCCTCTGGCATCTTCGCCTAGTTCACTCTGAGAGCTATGGAATTGGACATGTTGGTGGGCAAAGGATCTTTATGCCTAAGCTTGTACCTATTTTCCCGATTTGATAATCTGTTAAGCTCTTGAGGTGAAGGAAAAGTTGTAGCTTGGTGTTTCTTATGGGTCACTTCTTTCGATGGTTTATAGAATGAATCTTGAAGTGCTTTGAGTTGACTTTGAGTGCTGCATCTTCAGGGAGACCCTTGGGTGAGTCTAAGTACCCCATGTAACTTGTTAAGGGAAAGTAGGACCTTTCCCTTGTTCAACAAATTCTTTTGGATATTTAGTCTTCCACTAGTGCAGGGTCATGAAGCGACCAGTCGAGTTAATCCACAATGTTGAGAGCAATGCTCTTGTATGTTAATAATGTTAAATGAAATTGTTTCAAAAAAAAACGTGTAATCTTACACATGATTTACTCTTTATTCCAAGGGTTCATTGGCAGGGCATTACATTTCCCAGTAGGCTAGAGGAAAAAGTCTCTTTAAACAGCAGTTTACAATTTCGGAAAAACTCACAATTACAAATAAATAATATTCAATGCCATTTTTGTTTAATTTCATCAATTTCCGAAAATGGATTATGAGAGACAAATTGACTTTTCAAAGAGGATAGTTATGCTGTCAGAAAGAGAGCATTGAGTTATGGTGGCATTTTGACTTGAAAAGCATTTTCTATCCTGGGAATGCATGGAATTACCCTTCTTTGCACCACTAAATGAAGCATTTAGCTATAAGAAGTCCCTGCACTTTGGTAAGTATATTTCTACAATAGTGTTATGTAGCTGATTTAAGGATGAAATCCCTTTAAATCTCTAAACCAAAGAGCGAAACCCCTTTGGCTCAATTCAGAAGCCTAATCAAGGGGCCGCAACTGTTGAAGATATTCTCTTTCTTCATTTTTCACAAGTGTCTGACAGTCTGTCACAGCTGCATACAGTACACAGTGAATCAGTTTTGGTGAATTGTTTGCAGGTCATTGTAAGTGGTGCAGGTACGGCATGGTCATATGCTGTCATCCATCTGTGTAATCCAATTTTATGTTGTCTATAAAAGACAATATTTTAGTGTAGCAGGGTTCATTAATTCATATGCAGTAAGTTATACAGCTTTTGTAGAGGTTATTACAGATTCTTGCATTAGTGTGCTAGTTATGCAGACATTTAGCTAAGTCTTCTATCTGTTTTTATATATGATTTATGGTTTGGCTCATGTTATGGTCTCTGCCTGCATACACATTCTAAGATATAGGGCTGGGACCCCTTAATAGAACCCCAGGTATTCTATCTTTGAAAAAAAAAGATAAATTAGCTACATTTTTCTTCCCTTCAAATTTCAAAAAATCCAAAAATAGCTACTTGGAATCCAAGCCAACCTTGTCAAACAAATGGTTAGTATCTGATCAGATGCAAAATAATGTGTAAAAACTAGATAAAAAGTACAGAGACCATGCATTTGGTACTTAAGAAGTTTAAAGCTTATATGAAACCAAAAACCAATTAATTGTCTACATTAGAAACAAAAACTAGTGAATCAGATTTACCATATCCCTCAGGGTAGCCCAAGAATAAAATAGACTTGGCCATGTTGACAAAATTAGTCTGTTTACTTTAGAAAACTAACCTGATCATCGTATTATATGAAAAAAAAATCAGGATATGTGATAATACAACTCATCTTGCCTTGTAATTATTCACCAAAGTACATGAGATAAAAGGTCATAGATCAAATGACTAGGTTAGGAAATAATCATCAAAGAGATGAATTGAGCATTAAAGAATGAAAAATACCCTTAACACAATGATCGGTAACGCAAAATAAAATATATTAACAGTACCAAACTATGGAAGGTCCAATTGCATAATCTTGTCAAGCAGAAATCATTGGCTTACCAAGTAGTTTTAGATATATTTTTCTGATACAATTGACAGACGGCAGCTCCAGATTGTACATCCCATAACACAAGATTCTTGTCCTGGTTGTTAGATGGTCGACGGAATGTCTGCAAAAACTTCCCTCGAGGAGAAAAGGCTACAGCAATGATACCAGGAACCCCAATAGAACAAATCTGAACGGCTCTGTCACAATCATAGATGACTGCACTGCTTTCTGTGGTAACTAGAAGTTTACTCCCATCATCACTAAACTTTGCAGAAGTGCATGTCACCCTGCAACCATTCAGTAGATCAAAAACAGTATTCTGCAGATCATAAACACAGCACCCTGCCACATTTCACTCTATTAGAAAATACTGAATAAAATTTGCCAAGAAATTCATGCTATGATGCCAGCAAATATTGGAAGCATGTTGTGTAGTTGGTTACAGCTATGGAGACTCATAACTAGAAAAAATTAAAGCATTTTGCAGCTAGTGAAATCAGGAAATTACAATTTTGAATTTTCTGATTCTGAAAAAAAAAATTGGGTGCATTTATAGGTTTTTATTTTTTTCCCATGGTTTTAATGCATTCAAGAAATTGTAAAACCATTTTTTGATGTCTCAATTTATATCCACGCATGCATAAGGGTTGAGCAAGTCTTTTATTATTGTATTGTGATTCGTGAACAGATAAGTTTTTATAATAGTAAAGAGGATTATCGTGCTGGGTTTTAACCTGAATGGATATACTGTATGCATTTTGATGTTTATTTACTTTAGATTCTACAGGCATTGTTT
This sequence comes from Chamaecyparis obtusa, assembly GCA_027943335.1. Classification (NCBI taxonomy): domain Eukaryota; kingdom Viridiplantae; phylum Streptophyta; class Pinopsida; order Cupressales; family Cupressaceae; genus Chamaecyparis; species Chamaecyparis obtusa. Next base: position 60,790 of record BSBK01002276.1, on the reverse strand, counting down.
CTATTGAACAAGTTTATCAGGCTCCATTTTTCTACAACCAAATAATAATCAGGCTGTCAGTTCAACTCACTGCGAAAGCATTAGATAAAAACTATCAATCATAGCAGGTATTGGAACCTGTAAAGATTACAATGCATTCTGCAAAGCTAAGTTTTTTAGTATTGAAAACCACACCTCCAAACACACTTATAGATAACATTATTAACATTGGTATTGAAAGTCAACCTAAAACCCTAAGGGCATTAAAGTCCAGACTGACTTCTAATTTTTTTATAAACAAATCCAACTTAAATTCCACATATTTTTTTTATCTATTGCCAATTAAAGTTAACAAAATCTAACCTCAAAGGCCAACTTAATCAAGACCGCATAATCAGTTTTCAAAGAAAATCACCATGGACTAACTGAAGTCTTTAACTTAAAATATATAAAATGTAGTTAATAATTATAGAAACCTTCCACATCAATTACATCACAGATACAAGAATTTACAATAATTAATTTCAATCTGCTCCTATAAAGGATTTTGATTCACTGCAATTCTCAATATTATCTGTTCTGGCTATCATTTCCCGTCCAATTGATCAACTTCGGTGATCTGCTTACACTAACATAATTCCTTTCTACTGAATTCCAATAATGTTTCCCAAAACAGATAATTTCATTCTTTAGCACTGATTAAAGAGAACGTTCACTTCCCAAAGGCAGTCGACCATATTAAAACAATATTGAGTCTTTCACAAATTCGCTCCAGCATTCTCTCCAATCTATATGAAGCAACATCATACAACAATTTAAATAAAGATTATATTTCTTGGGGCTTACTGACTCATACTTTTCAAGTTTTACGGCTGGCTCTCCATCTTTGAAAGGCGGCCCGACAAGAAGCGATACGCCTTCTGGCCCTCGAACTGCAAATCAAAAAGTACAAGAGAAAAATAAAGCCCTCATTATCCGCTCATATCAATGACTGGGACAATCAAGTTAAACAGTGAATAAATGTTACCAATATAGTTCAACGGTGCTGGAGAAAGCTCCATTGCTTCAGGTTGTGAGCACGTCTGAACCCTCGGCCTCTATCTATTAAGGGAAACTGGTTTTTACCTCCCCAAATCTTCAATTAATGAATAAGCTTGAAGCTCCTGCGATTCGAAAAAGATTCGGAGGATATGGTTGAGTTCCTAATATTTTAGAATGGATTCGAACCCGCGGCCATTTGATAATTTTCGCATTAAAAGAGAATTAAAATTTATAAATTAGTGTTATTTTTCCTTTTTGGTGAATAGGAAACCATTTTATGAGAACTTTATTTTCTCTGATATTTTTTTATTTAATAAAAATATTGGTGAATGCTATAAATTCTTATATTCTTTTATTTTATGAAGAAATTTAATTTCTAGGTGTTTACAACATGGCTATGTCATTATAGCAAATTTCTTTTAATTGAATGTTACTACTAATTGAAGGGAATTGGAATGGCAATGGACATGGACCATCTAGGTGTTTACAACATGGCTTTGTCATTATAGCATAGTGTCCTTTAACTGAATGTTACCAATTGAAAAGAATGGGAATGGACACTCACCATCTAGATGTTTACAACATGACTATGCCATTATAGCAAGTGTTTTTTGACTGAATACTATTGATTGAAGGTAATGGGAATGGAGACTTGATATTTGGGAATGGAGACTCAATATTGTCAATCAAGTTTTTAATTAAAAAAGATAGAATATATCTATCGATATTTCAATTAGGGCTTTTGTGGAGCAATATATCCATCCTTTATGAAAGATTTAATCAAACAATGGAATGAACAGTTATCTATATATATATATATATATATATACCCATAACTTATAAAAGTTTGGATTTTAAATAAATTTACAATTTCCGATTCAGTCTTAGTGAATCAGTGATAGTAAATACTTGTTCTATACATTACATTCCCAGCCATACTTAACATTTTTTATGGCCTTACATTACAAAATAATTAATCCTAATTGGGAAGGATCATGAGTAGGACACTACATTTTACATTCCACTTCTTATTTGGGAACTATCCCAACACTCTCTGATACATTGCCCATTTTTATCACTATAGTATCCAACTCTTGTCTCCCCCTTTCTTGTTGGTCTTCTTATTGCTTTGATTGAGCCTGTTACACCTGCTAAACAACAGCACCACCAACACAACAAAACAACACAAGGCACCATATATATTGATTATCTTCAGCATTAGAACTATAGCATATTGAAAGAGATTACGAAACTTAGGAGTAATCTTTCCATTATCCTTTTATCTCATACACTGTTAGTTAGACTCGTCCACTAATAAATTATCTCTATCGAGTAGCAAAGAGTGAAATACAGCATGAAAGCCATGCCTACCTTGATGCAGCCAATCTAGACCATTAGTTTGATTATAATGAGTACTAGAGATCAAGTAATGCAATAGATAGCAGATGATATAATAGAAGCATTGGAGAAAATCCACAGTGAGCATAACACCATTAAGATTGTTCTACTAACTCTGCAAAAATACACACGAAGACTAAGGCAGGATGACATAAATCAAAGAGTTTGTTAGAATCAAAAGCCTAATCATATGATTAGAAGCCTATAGAAATAAAGAATCATCATAATCAGACAGGGTACCCATATGATAATTTTCCAAAAAGCTCCAAAAAAGGGTGATTAGCTAAATGACCATTTGCTAGAACCATAATCAAAATATAAAACTCGTAAGTAGCCAGAACGGCTCATACTTCTAACTTTATAAAGCTAAGCCCTGATAAACCATCAAAGAGTAGAGTTGCAAAAAAGTCCCCTTAGAGCTTGGCACCAAACACCTAGAAAGTAAAGAAGTCTACATATGCAATTAAATAAGGAGTTTATGTAGCTAAATCTTATAATTATATGAAACTTTCCAAAAGATAATTCCATAATTTAAATTATTCCCAATTGTGTGTGTGTATATGTGTATATATATATATATATATATATATATATATATATATATCCCCCAGTGTGAGTGTAAGTGTGTGTGTATCCCATCAGCATCGAGGCCTGTAACTAAAATCATGAAAGCCAAGCCATTGAAAACATAGATAAAACTAGATCTTAATCCATTTATACCAAGTATCGATAATGCAAAATAAGTCATCAAAATGAAGTCTGTTAGACAAAGTAGATGGAAACCAAACTAGAGCTAGCTACTACTAAACCAAAAAAGGTCATGCGAGCCATAATTATAAGCCTAAATAAAGTATGCTAATAGTCCAGATAGGGATTATCTTCCAACTATGAGAAGCCTATACAGTTATAAGAAAAGTGAACCATATCCATCACCTACTAGGTATCACAAAGTCCCAAACCCAAAATTGGTGATGATCATCTACCTTTAGTCATTGTGTTGAACACAAAGATGGAGTTCCTCAATATCCTTTTTATAAATGTTCTCTTCAACTACCCCATCCACATTGAAGTAATCCTCAGTCCATTCTCTATTAGTTGGTTTCCTAATTTGAAAGAAATGCATAAGAAAATCGAGGTTCTTCTCAATAATAGGCCTTTGAGCCTAGAATACAGCCATATCCTCTGAATATAAGATTGGGTAGGTGGTAATAGGACTATTTTTTATTATGAGCATGTCGCAATTCCTTGGTCGAGGTATGGTAAGGTCACCTCTAATATTCACCATTACCCTATCTAGGCCTACCAGTATTTCTTCAATGAAAATTTCATGGCAAAGTCTAGCTATAGTCATTTGGTTGTTGTAGATATGCATTACAATTGCAATAAGCATAGCAGGGATATCTAGATTCGTCGTGAACTTATTACAATTGTCAACATATTGATCTCCTAGGCTCCTGAGAACATCCCTCCAGATAACTCTATTTTTTACATCCATAATCTACCTAATCCTATCAATTTCAACCTTGGCGTTGAACATCATTTGTCTGCTCAAACCACCCAACTTTATCGATGTCTCCATGGTGTAACAAGCTAAATGTAGTAGAAGCTGACTTTAAAAAATGTTTAATAAAACTACCCAGAAATCATACGGATTTAAGGCCACATACATTCTGGAGATTTATGATTAGACATCCAAGTACTACATATCATCATTATAAGGATCTATCATAAATACAGTAGGTTAAATCATATTTATTTGAAGTGAGGGAGCCAACCAAGATTATCTACCATCCATTTTAATAATTTGAAGCCCATAAAACTTTTATCTTTTAAAATATTGATAAGTTATTTCATTAGCATTATACGAATAGTGGGATGAATCAGACCAAACTTTAATAAAATTCTAGCCTCTAAAAGTAGTACAAAGTTCTTTTCTTTGAAAATTATATGCTTCACTACTTAAGCATTCCCATACCAACATTAGGTAAATATTCCCTTGGGACTTCAAGAGACCCAATGTAAGTCCATCATATTCCAAGGTAGAGCACGCTATCAACTTAATCTTAAGAGCAGTGGAATATCTTTTAGTAAATATATATTTATATTTCCATCCAAAGTCTATATTAAGAACTATATTTTCCTCAACAAGCCAAAAGGAAAATAGAAACAAGCATATATATATATATATATATATATATATATATATATATATATATATATATATATATATATATATATATATATATATATATATATATATATATATATATATATATATATATGTCAATATAAAGCTTTGTATCTCATATTATGTGTGTGTGTGTGTGAGAGAGAGATCTTAAAATGGAAGCACCCATGATAAGACCTTTTAGCCCTCCTTGGTGGGATGTCTTGGGCCCTTTTGAATGCCTTCATAATGATTGGATGTCCCATTTTTCCCTTGTGCCTCCGGTACCCCTATTTTTTGTCCATTCTCACTTATGTTTTCTATTTCTCAAAGACCATGGCCACAAAATCCCATGGTCAAATCACCTGAGGGTAGGCCGAGGTTGGCCTCCCCCTGAGGTGGAATGACTCGGGATCCAGGGCCCGTTTCGAGGTTCAAAATTATTTTCCCACCTTTTGCACTTGGCCCTTTTCAATTTCGGTCATGAAATTGGTATAAAAGGAAGCCTACTCACTTCATTTTGTCAAGAAGAGATGTTCAAGAGCTTTCAAATTTGATCTACAAGCATTCCAAGAGCATTCATGAGCATTAAAGAAGATCATTTCGCAACCTTTCAAGACTTTAAGCATTCAAGATCTTTTGCATCCAAGGAGATTTCAAGGAGCTTCGAAGGAGTTCATTGGAGGCCTTTTCATCACCTTTCCATGATCATGCATGTCCCTTTCAATATATATCTTATTTCTTTAAGGAGATAGTGGATTTGGCCATCAAGGAGGGAAGATCCACATTCATATATTCAAGATCTAACTTCATATTCATACCTAAATCCTTCTTCAAGGCAAATTACAAGCACATACATAAATGAGGTTTTTGATTTGTGTTGATTTCCTTTCTAGGTTTTTGGTGTTGAGTCAAGGTTATTGCATCATCATAATTGATTACATGTTAAACACAATTGCATATTCATTGATATAATATACTTCATTGTTAGATCTACTTCTACTACTTTTTATAGTTCTCATTCATTGTCTCAATTTTAAGGTTAAGGTTAATTCCTAAATTGTGGCTTGACTGAGGCAAGCCCCTCTCCAACAAAAAAATCCATTTTCCCCTTGTATAGGTGCAGATTCAGATTCATAACTTTCAGAAATAGGTCTTTATTACAGATCCAGATCTCAGGAAAACTTGCAGATCAAGTGGAGGTCGATTGCAGCCTAGACCTAGGTGGATTTTCCATCAAGTCACCATAGCCCCTCATGGTCGACCTAGTCCTGAGGCTTCCAGATTTTTGGGTTTTGCAGATCTCGATTTCCTGCTCTAGGATCCTGATTTGTTTCAGATTTTGACATAGCCTTCCAACACATTCTCAGGTTTGTATTTTCAAGGAGAGTTGGCTTCATTTCTTTATTTTATCACTTTCCTTTCATAGATTTCCTTTGCATTCTAGTTTCAATCCCCTCTTGTAGGGAAAGGAAGAAGTTAATCCAAGCAAGCCTCCCCTTTGTGAAGGTTATGCATTAGCACTTCCTCTTTGAGATAATCGGGCCTCCGTTGGTGGTGGACTCTTGGTACTATCCTTCTTTTGTAATAGGATACGATCTCATTTCCACATATACATTTTGGTGAACCCGCTTCTTTCATGCTTTATCCTTTTGATTGGGTAGTTGGATTTCCTTCACATTTTTGTGTGTTCACCTTCATTATACAATTTGGTGAAACCAACTTATGGCATTTCCTTATTTTGGGTGTTAGAGTACATTGTATGCATTGCATTATGTTTTCATCTTCGCATTGCATTGTGAAAATTACAAAAAAAAATTACATCTTAGATCTAGTTCATTCTTAGATTGCATTGCACTTTCTCTAAAATAATACAAAAGCACAAAAATATTTCATTTATAGTCATTGCATTTCATTTTCAATGGAGTTTTTTGTCTTCACTTGTTGGTTCCTTTTCAAGTTCTCTAAAATATATTGAGGATGAATTAGTTATTCCTTTCATTAATTCCCATAATGAGCATCTTAACCAAATTGATCCCAATCCTAAGGACAATGTGATTACCATCATTCCTTGTAAATATCTCTCTCTTTCCAAAGAGGCCTTCAATAATAATGATGATCTTTATTCTCTAATGTTTTTTCCTTATAAGGATCATTTGGTGCTAGAGGATGATGACATGATTATTTCTCCTAATGGTAAATCCCTTCCCATGAGTTTCATTGACAGTCCTTCTATAGATGAGGCTTTGAGTTATGCTTTTCCTTCTCCTAGACATATCTTAGCAGTAGAATATGACATTCGTAAGGCCCTTCTTAAGGAATATTTCTAGCTTAGTAAACCTAATCAAGTCCATAATATTCAAGATACTTCTCAAACCACCTTTGGGATTTTTGAAACAACTATATCTAATGGATGTGTGGGTATTGATTGGTCCTCTTTAGATTTCAATCCTCTCCCCCCTAAAGGAGTATCTTATCTTATTAATGACAAATGTTTTTCAAAAGAACCTTTAGGTGTCCCACCTTCTCATTTTCACTCTATACATTATCCTCCTAATTTATCCTCACAAGAAGAGTCTATTTTGTTCAAGCTTACTAAGGCCAACTTAATTACTTTTCCTTTGAAAAACAAGCACAAAAATAGAAAACATAAACAAGGTAATCCTTTCATTTGTATGTTTCATCAAATTCATGATCATAAGACTAGTGAGTGCTATGATTTGAAGTGTAAAATTCAAGAATTCACTGATTTTGGTTTAATTCAAATGAATTACAAGCATGAATGGCACCTTTTTCATGATCATTCTACCTAGTATATCTACATTCCTATTATGTTTCTCCTCACTATGTGACATTGCTAGCCTATCCTATGTGGGCTCAATGTTTTTCTTTGTGAGCAAAATAATAGTCCTTTTCCTTGTCTCCTCACTTGGTGGGAAAGGGTCTTATCTCATTATCCTCTTTATCTCATAGGTTCCATTATTTCTCCTTGTTGACTTGTTTCTTTAATATTATGAGATTCTTTCTTGCATACATTTATTGTTTTACATAAGGATTAACATCTCAAGTGCAATCTTATGCTTTCTTGAAAACACATGTCAAGGATAAATAGGAACCACTTAGGGAGCATAATGTGTCCTTCATTTTCTCTTTGCATCCAATATCTCTTGTGTACTTGCATATCTTATAGTATAAAGTTCTTTCTACAATGGATTTATTGTTTTACACCAGGATTTTCTCTTTTTCGGGAGATTTACATCCTGAGTATGTTAGAATCTACTAAAAATAGACATAACCCAAAATCCAATTTGAAAGTATTAGACAAATAATTGGAAATAAACAAGTAGAATAACACTGCTAGATAATGTTGATGTATATGCTCAAAGGCATAACAACATCAAGGAAAATCTCTATTATGCTATCCTAGCATGTCCAATATATCTCCAATATATGCTTATTACATGTGAGTTATCTCGTTTATATAGGAAATAGCTCATAGGAGGCATGGACATAGTTGAGACAAGTGTCTCAACCAAGAGTAAGTAGAGTCCTAATGGAACTCAACCATATCCAAGGAGAGGATAGAGTCAAAGTATGACTCATCAATATCTCCTAATAATAATATCCAAAATAAATAAATCCTCCTAATAAATAAGTTCACTTAAGTAAACTTAAGTCAAGAGTGAAATGGAAAAAGAACCATTTACTCTAACACCCCCCTTAGGTCCAACTTATGGAATACAAAATAGCCTATGGGTCACAGCAAGAAAGCCATGTAAGGTACCCATGTACAACTAAAAAGCAACCTCTCATAACTGGAGAAAAGGAGAAAAACCCAATGGGAGAAAACTCCTCTCCAAAAGAGAGAAATAAAAAGCTAAAAAGCTCTAGTAGAATGAGACACCTGTCTCACCCCAAGAAAAGCACGTAAGTGAACGAAATTTCTCTTAGTGAAGGGTTTTGTGAAGATGGATGTAGTCTGATTAGATGTATGGAAGTACTAAGGTCAATCACCTACTCATGAATCAACTCCTGAATGTAGTGCATGTGATCTCAATGTGCTTGGTCTGCTAGTGATGGACCGGATTGCAAGAAATATGAATGATACTTTGATTATCACAAAAGATAATTATTGGATTTTGGAAAGGAATGACAAACTCAGTGAGGATGTTCTAAACCCAAATGGCCTCAGTAGCTACATTAACTACTCCGCAATACTCAACCTCAGTTGATAAAAGAGAAATAGCAAACTATTTCTTGCTCGACCAAGAAACTAGACCTAAACCAAGAGAGAAGCAATACCCCCAAAGTAGACTTGTGATCTTGAGAGCCACCTTCCCAATCTGAATCTGTATATCCTACCAAGTTAATATCCACACCTATTGCATAATGAATGCCATAATTGTGAGTTCCCTAAATATAATGAAGAATTATCTTAGCTTTTTTCCAATGCATCTCATGTGGCACATGCATCAACCAGGAGACCATGCTCAAAGCATATGAAATATTAGACCTCATATGACTCAAATATATGAAGCTACCAACTAATTTTTGATACAAGGTAGCATCAACCAAGGGTGAAGAACAAGAAACCTCAAGTTTGACCCCTGGCAGAAATGGAGTCAGTGCAGACATACAATCAGTCATGTGAAATATAGAGAGCATATAAAGAGTGTACTTAGGTTTTCCAATGAATATACCAGGAGGTGACTGAGTAATCTCAATCCCTTAGAAGTAGTGGAGAATGCCTAAGTCAGACACCAAGAACCGATCATGAAGGGAAGTTTTAATTGTTGTGATGTGGGATGAGTGGCTCCTTGTGATCAACAAGTCATCAACATAGAGGACAAAGAAAATTAGAGTATCATCCTATTGTAACATATAGATGTTTGGATCATAATGACACTAAGTGAATCCAACTGATAGAAGGAAGGAGTCCATCTTTTCATACCAATCTCAAGAATCTTGTTGAAGTTCATAAAGGGGCTTTCAAAGGTGGTAGACAAGTGAAGGGTCCTGAATGAACCCTTCTGGATGCTCCATATATATCTCATCCTGAAGATCACCATGAAGAAAAGAACTCTTCGCATCCATCTAATGAACTTCCTAGTGATGGGATGCAGTAATGGAAAGGACAAGTCGAGTGGAATTCATCGTAGCAATTGGTGCAAAGGTCTCAGAGTAGTCAATTGTAGGAACCTGGGAGAATCCTTTGGCAACTAGCCAAGCCTTATGCTTATCAACCTTCTCATCTACAAAAAAAATTGTTCGATAGATCCACTTGCACCGAATTTTTTTTTTCCCTTAGGAAGAGGGACTAAAACTCAAGTATGGTTTCTTTCTAAGGAACTGAACTCCTCTTGCATAGTAGCATCCCACTCGGGGATACCAGAAGCTTTCCAAAAGGATTGTGGATTGGAATTTGTAGCAATGAAGAGATGTGGAGCTTGCTCAAACTGTGACCTTGTTCTTCTCTCATCTGAAGGATCACCAACCCAATCACCTACTCATTCCAATGTTTTAAGAGCCAAACTAGGACTAGTAATTAGAGCATGTGGAGAATCTAAAGGAGAATCATCATCCTCTGAATAATGACTACGAGAGGAGGAATATGGATCCTCATCATCGTCATCTGAAGTGGAAGCAGAAGATTCCTTATATGGATCAAGAGGATTGAAATCCTTGGAAGAACTATCATCATGTAGTCATAATGTCTCCATAAGAATCAATGATGGAGAAGTGATAGAAGAAGAAATAGAGGTATCTTCCTCAAAATGAATACTCCTCTCTATGAAAGGCTCATGTGTGGTGGGATGGAGAATCCTGTAGCCTTTGACACCATCTGGATACCCAACAAATATGCAAGGCCTACTTTAAGGATCCATAGCCTTGTGTTTGTCTACTGGAATATGGGCCCATGTAAGAGACCCAAACACTCAAAAGTGTTTGACTATAGGTTTTTGACCGGTTCAAGCTTGAAAGGGAGTTACCCCTTCACAACTCAATGAGGATCCCCAATCTGAATGTGACATGTACATTTTATGGCCTCTTCCCAATACTGAGGTGCCAATGATTTGGAGTTCATCATATAGTTGGTCATTTACTTTAAGGACTGATTCTTTCCTTTTGCAACTCCATTTTGTTGTGAAGTGTAGGGAAATATGTGTTGAATATCAATTCCTTCTGAGATGCAAAACTAATCAAATCTCTAATTAACATATTCCCCCCATTATCAATGTGCAAAACCTTGATGTATTTACTTGTTTGTTTCTCTGCAAAAGCTTTGAATTCTTGAAAATACTCAAAAACTTCAAACTTTTGTTTGAGAAAATACATAAACATATACTGGGAAATATCATCAATGAATGTTAAAACATATTTAACTTTGTTGAAAGAAGGATGTGGAAATATTTCTACCAAATCACTTTGTACTAGCTCCAAAAGTTGTGTGGCTCTCCATGTTTTTCCTTTATCAATTTTTTCCTCAAGATGCTTGCCAAGAATGCATCCTTGACAAACTCCATTAAAAAATCAGATAGAAGGAAATCTTGTAACCATATCATGTTGACTGAGATGTTGCAAGTAGTCGTAGTTCAAGTGACCAAACCGCTAATGCCACAAATGACTCACCTCATCTGAGTGAGTGAATAATGCAAGTGAAGGAGAATTAAGAATAAAGTGAGAAAAGTGATATAGTCTAGATGGATGATCTTCCTTTCCCACTACAATTGTAGACCCATTATTCATCTCACTAATAACCATTGTGTCTGGAGTAAACTCAACCCGCTTGCAAGAGCTTGTGTGAGTGATATGATAGACAAATAAGAGATTAGTCGACAAAGATGGAACACAAAGGACATCATGAAATGTTCCTTTTCTCATGTCAATAGACCCTCTCCCATGCACTTCAGCAGGAGTTTCATCACCCAAAAGAATGGATGGCATAGAACATGACTCCAAGGAGGAAAAATTTTCTTTTGACGAAGCCATGTGGTGTGAAGCACCTGAATCAACAATCTAGGAATTTGGATCTGAGGAAAAAATAACTAGGGCCTTACCCTTTCCTTTCTCATTACTTGTGTTCTTTGAAGATTCTTGTGATGAACTTGAATTAACAGAATCAAGAACCTTGATGTTTTTCTTTTGAAGAAGATGAGACAAGTGATCAATTTTCTTCTTCAAACATTTGTGTTCATCATGGCCAAGTTTCTTACAATAGGAGCATATTATTTTATCTCTCTTTGGATTTTCACCTTTTGAAGAAGATGCCTCATTGTTTGCTCTCGGAGAAACTACTTTTCTTGCTTCTTTTCTCCTTGGTACTTTTGTTTCTTTTCTTACTTAGAAGGCCCTCTTTGTTCTTTTGTGCCCTAATTTTCAGCCAAGGCATGAGACTTAGAGGGCTTAATTATTCCCATATGAATCAACTTTTGTTGTTCCTTCATGAGTTCATTTGCAAAATCATCAAGAGAAGGCATTGTATAGTTGGTTCCTAAGGCACTTTTTGTTGCATAGAAAGTAGAAACAAAAACTAAATAAGTGGGACCAAGTTTGGAAAGAATTCTAAGAATTGGTTGTGAATCTTTCTTCTCAATTCCACATGCTTTTAACTGTAATCTTAAAGCCTTCAAATTTGTGAAGAAGTCTTGAATTATGTCAAAGTTACAAGGGTTTAACCCTATCAATTCATTCTCTAATTGATGCCATCTTAATTCATCTTTCTTATCGAACAACCCTTCAAATGTTGTCCACAAATTATTAGGAGTTGTAGTGGATTCAACATGAAAGAGAAGATCTGGAGATATGGCCATGCATAAAGTACCATATGCTTCGTCACACCTGTTGAACCATTTAGGATTTTCCACAAGAAGTGTTGATTCAATTTCAATACCAATTGTTACTCTATATAAACCCAACTTCTTAAGATATATTGTCATTTTAGACTTCCACTAATAGTAGTTATAAGGCGTGACTAGTGGAATTGTTGATTGATCCATTTTAACGTAGAAAATGAAAATGTAGTGTGGAAAAGAAGAGAGACAAGTCACACAGGAAGAAAGTGCATGAGACTACACGAGATGACCCCCCCTTTTCACTTAATCAAAAACTCACCCCCTAGTTATTATAGGTTGGCACTTTATACTTCAGTGCATTTAAAAAGCTATTTTTCAAGTTACAATATGCAATAGGCTCATAATGGCCGTAATTACAATTTTTGATACAAAATAAACTAGAGATAAAATTTGGAAAAATAACCTTTGTAGATGCATATTGCTCTTCACCAACTTTCCAATGGTATCTCATTTTTTAAAAATAGAGCACCAGAGTGAAAGTTATGGCCAAATGAAGAAATTTTCACTACCTACAAAAAATTGGGTAAAATGGAAAAAACATTGATCCAAACCTCCTCCACTGTGTAGAGCTCGTCTCCATCTTTTCGGTAATATCTTGTTCGCAAAATTTTGACTCCGTATGTGCCCAAACGAAGCTCTAAAAGTTGCAAAATGTTGGATAATATAGGTACAGTCATGAAAATCTACAAATTCTGGTCAATCTAGCCACAAAAATGCAAATCTAATGCCACCACTGGAAACTTCATGAAATTCTAGCCCAAATAAAAAAAAAATTGCTCGAAAAAGGATTAAAAATGAGGAAGATATGGGCATTTAAAATCAAACTACAAATTTAAAAACTCCAAATGTGAAGGCAAAAAATTTTAAACCTTTGATGACGTAAGAAAAATACGTGATTAAATTTGATGACTATATGGCCTTCACCATAAAAATCCAAGTACCCCTTTGTGACAGCAAAATGGACATCAAAATTATGTTGGTGAAAATGTTGACTTTGTTGATGGGGCACTTGCGTGTCCCTGGCATGTGCAATGATTGGGTGTTGAGGTGGGCGTTCGAGATGGTATTGATGTGGGTGATTGACCTAGCGTAGACAACGTGTGGGGTCAGAGGGTAGCGCATCCACTATCAGAGTGACTATCTGCAGTTGATTGTTAGGCAGTGGTTATCGACTGCTCAGACCCTATAAGAAGTTGTCTGACAATGTTGACTGCCATTGGCAATGGTTGTTGGTTGGCATTCTTTTATAAAAGCACTTTTTTAAAAATATATATCTCTCTCAAAATGTGTGCAAAGGTCTTATTGAGCAATTTTTTTGCCTCAAATGCTCCCTACATCAAAATAGGCCGAATTTTATATCAAAATTCATCACTTAGGCCTCCCAAATGGAATGGAAGGGTTGTTTTGGCCTGAAAATGCTATGTTTGTACAATGTCCTCCCGATCTGAGCTACAACCACTATAACTACCGATTTTGAAAGCGATCTCCAAATTGGATGAAATGAAATCTAAACTTGACTTTCTCGAGCCTTCTGGACATAATGGTGTAGTCAAAATTTCTCTCCAAATCTTCCAAAGTGATGTAATCAATAGATCAATAAAAAAACATATATGCAAAAAGATACTTATTAGATCTTCATAAATCTTTGTTGTTCTCCATGTCGTACAAAATGCAAGAGAAACAATCAACAAGATTTTACAAGACCTCTCAAAAATCTAAACTTTCAAAAAATATCTCTAATACCATGTTAGAATCAGCTAAAAATATACATAACCCAGAATCCAATTTGAAAGTATTAGACAAATAATTGGAAAAAACAAGCAGAATAACACTATTAGATAATGTTGATGTATATGCTCAGAGGCATAACAACATCAAGGGAAATATCTATTATGCTATCCTATCATATCCAACATATATCCAATATATGATTGTTACATGTGAGTTAGCTTGTTTATATAGGCATGAGCTCGTAGGAGGCATGGATATGGTTGAGACAAGTGTCTCAACTAGGAGGAAGTAGAGTTTTGATGGAACTCAACCATATCTAAGGAGAGGATAGAGTCAAAGTATGACTCGTCAATATCTCCTAATAATAATATCCAAAATAAATAAATCCTCCTAATAAATAGGTTCACCTAAGTAAACTTAAGTCATGAGTGAAATGGAAAAAGAACCATTTACTCTAAAATAGTAGCAACATTATGTTTGCTTGAAAGTGCATGTTTATTACAAAAGATCTATCACTAAGAGCATATATTGGATCATCTTTCCCTTTCTCTCAAGGATCAATTATCTCTTTTTTTTTCATTCCTTGTATACTATGATGTCCTTGCTAATTGGGAGTGCATATCTTGTATAATGAGGTTGACCATTGAGTTGACATAATGTGAAATCCTTCCTTCTTTTTTTCATCTCTCTATGAATTTGCATTATTTGATGATACATTCTTCTTTCTTTGGTATGTAATACTTTGTTTCATGCAAGACATGAACATTTACTTTTTGAATGATTAGAATATACTTCATGCATTCCATTAGCTTATATGTGTAATCTTTATGGTACATTAAGTCTTGTTTTGAATGATCTCTATCTTTTTATTTTATATCTGATTTACATTTACTTCATAATATATTACAATGATCAATTTATTACTAGTTTGTATTATTTATACATCTATTTTTTTCCTTTCTTTAAGCATGAGTGTTATAACCTTGAGCCCTGCATATAGCATTATGGTGAGAATAAGTTGTATGCCTAAGGATTCCTTTAAAGGTGTTGATCCTAAGTACTCTAATGTATTCCATAGGAATTTAGATGGTACCACTATGCCTACTAATGATATACCCACTATTTTTGAGAATCCATCTTCCCACTCTTCTCATGACAAGGATGAGTCCTTAAGAGTGTCTTATACCCAAGTGCAAAAAAATTATCCTGATTTTGAAAAGCGTGATAAATGTTTTGGTCAAGAGAATTCTAATAGTGAGGCAATCCTATTGGTAGAAGGATTGAGGAAGTTAATTAACAATTATGAACATGGTATTAATTTATTGTGTGACATATTCGATCTTATTGATGACAATCTCAAGACTATGAAAAGTTGTGCTCAAGATCTTAGTTTTTCTCATCCTAATACTATTTTTGAGACTTCTATTTCTATTCCAACATCCTTACCTAATGTGCCTACATATACTCCATATCTCATGGAAACATCTATTCAAAATGTCAATGCTACATATGTTAGTCTTGGAAGTATTCATGATCCTATCATCCCTCCTTCTATGAGTGTTCCATGTATTTCCCAACCTTCATCTATACTTAAATACCATAATGTACTACCTCCATCTATTTCCCATAACATTAAACATCTTTCACTTTCCCACATGTCCAATACCAGCATATCCATAAAACAAACTATTAATAAACTTGTCCAAAGTGTTTTATCATTACAATAAATACTTGTCTCCATAACCCAATCCATTAAATTCAATTTGATGAGCTACAACTGATTTGAATAAATTGTATGACTTGAAGATCTATGATTTGAGATCACTAAGTTGTTGATTAGATATGTAAGATGATTAAATCAGTAATATGTTGTCATTGATGTCAACTAGTTTTGACAATACTTATCTTGTAAGTTACTATACCCATACATCTGTAGAAAGACGAAGAAAAGAGATGAAGAACATATATATCTACATGAGGAAGATGGATATGATAGATGAGGATAAAGAATACATTGGGTAACTTATGAATGAGTCTATGACCTTATGTTATTGACTTGATTATGTTGCATTCATCTATGATGAAGGATAGAGAAAAATGCACAAAGTAGTGTGGCCAGTTAAAGAAGCATTTTAGTATACACTGACGCAGTGTAGTGTATACCGAAAATAGTATAAACCGAACTTGTGTTCACCGACACATTTCTTTGTTAACCGAGCAGGAGAAAAAAACTAAATGACTAGTTTAGCCAACATAAGTTGATGAGCTATAAAGTGTTATGATTACGAGGTTGAAGATAATGTTTGTTATGAAGATCAACGGCTAACATAATTCAAAGAAGATCTAAGGGATTGAAATAAAATGTGTTACTGACACATCAGCCGAGGAAGGTTTAAGTGACAAAATCAATAAAGGAGATTAAGCAGCAAAATCTAATGGATGGAATTAAAACCGTTTACTTGTCTATTTAAGAGACTAGGATTTCATGATGAAAACATGCTAGAAGAAGGAGACTGTAGAGATATCGCGTGAACAAGCTTCATGCATGCCTGATCAGACTGGTTAAGGAGAATCAAACTGCAGAGATTACCGAGTGTCAAAAATTTATTACAAAGCGACAGGAAGTTACTGAATATTGATTGAAACAGAATTGATATATTGATTAGAGGATTTGAATGAGCTTAACATAGATCTAATAATCTGCAATTGAAGTTGTGTTGTAATTAGATCACCTGTTGTTACATTTTAACCATTGTAAATAGATAAATTTCTTAACAGAGTGGACTAGAAAGTCTTGTAATGTCATTCATAGAGTGTACATTTGTTATCCTATCAACCCCATAGTGAATGCTGGTTGGACGATAATGGTTAGTGTTAAATCCTCTAACAAGGTCACACCTCACAGTGTGTTTGTAACCTTTAATAGGGTTGGGTCTTCACCAACCTCACTTCAGAAGAGTGAATAATTTTTGGGTTGCCGGTCCCAAGTGGTTTTTCCCTTTATAGGGTTTCCATGTTAAATCTCTTGTGTTATGTGTTGACTGTGATGATTTTTTGTTGTCATATTTTACATGTTGCATATTGGATTTGATCGGTAATGACTATATGTTATTAATTGGTAATCGGTAGAAGCACAGACAGAATACTACTTTATGTTACCGAGGTGCAGAAGTTTTAGTAAATTGTTTTTGGATATATATTTTGTATTTGGGACTATGGATAACTGATTCACCCCCCTCTCAGTTATTCTAACAATTGGTATCAGAGCATTGGTTGCTTGGAACATAGTTTTAAGGACTTCAGCACAAAGATCTCAAAATGTATAAGAGGGAAGTGCCAAAGCTAAACAAGGATAACTTCACAATATGGCAAAGTTGAATGAAGTTGCATGTATTTGGAATTGGGAATTCTGCCCTCACACTAATGGAGAATGGATACCTTGCACTGCCCACTGGTCCCTTGACCCTTGATCAACTAAGAGATAGGCATGAGCATAATGTTACTATGATGGAGATTGTTGCTGCCTATACAGATGCCGAATTTGAAGATATCAAGGATTGTACTACTACTAAGCAGATGTGGGATAAACTTGCTCAAGTTTATAGTGGTGATGTGAATGTCAAAAGAGCCAGAGTTGAAAGCTTAAGGGGAAGATTCAATGATATGAAAATGAAGGAAGGCAAAAATATTGTGTAGTACACAAACAAACTAAAAGAGGTAGTTCATGCTATCAGAGGATCTGATGGTGTTATTGATGAAGAGACAGTGGTAAGCAAAGTTCTCAGAACCTTATTGTCGATTTATACAATCAAAATATTTGCAATTCATGAAACTAGGTCTGCATCTGGTAACAACCTTACTCTTGATAATTTGATTGGTAAGCTTACAACCTTTGAACTGAACAACTTTGATAAGTGTTGTACCATCTGTTGAATATGCTTTTATGTCTTCTTTGAAGATTGGTAAGTCTGGTAGCAAAAATAAGAATGATGATAGTGATAGAAATACTGATGATGAGCTTTATGAACTTGAAGCTCTTATGGCCAGAAGGTTACCTAAAGGTAAAGGAAGATATAGAGGTAAATTACCTTTAGCACGCTTTAATTGTAAAGAGGTTGGTCATATTACTGCTAGATGTCCACACAGGAAAGATTATGACATAAACACAGACCGATCTGGTGAAGGAAGCTATGGGAGAAGAGACAACAGAAGTTACTGACACTACAACAAAGACAACTGAGATAATAATGATAAAGGCAAGAAGGTGTGCTACATTGCAAAAGAAGATGTCATAGATACCGACACTGATGAAGATGTGGAGGTAGTATTTGTTGCAATGAAGGATGACTCAGAGGAAGATGAAAGGTATGTAGAGACAACACTTATCTCTAAGGTTAATAAAAAGGATACATGGATCATAGATAGTGGTTGTACACATCACATGACTGGTGATGAATAAAAAATTGATCATCTTGAAGAACACAATGAAGGATCTATGAGAATGGGTAATGATGCACCTTGTATGGTTAGAGGAAAAGGATCCCTAATGATAAATGATAAAATTAGATGTGACAATGCTTATTGGGTAAAAGGACTAAACTATAATTTGTTAAGTGTGGCCTAGCTGAACAATTCAGGCCACCGAGTTGCTTTTGAGAGAAATAAAGTGAAGATATTTGATGATGGAGGAAGACTTGTTGGAACTGGAACACAATCAAGAGGTAATTTGTTTTATCTTGATAATGATCAGTCTTCTTGTTTAATGATGAAATATGAAGATGCATGGTTGTGGCATAAAAGGTTATGTCATGTGAATTTTGATAACATGATTAAGATCAGTAAAAAGAAAAAGGTTAGAGGTCTACCTAACTTATCAAAGCCTGATCATGTTATGTGTCATGAATGTCAGAAAGGTAAAATGACAAAATCTAGTTTCAAAAGAAAAGATTATTCAACAAAAAAATTACTTGAGTTAGTGCATACCGACCTATGCGATCCTATGAGAACTCAAAGTTACTATGGAGACATATATTTCATTCTTTTTGTTGATGATTACACTAGATTAATGACAGTCATGTTCTTGAAAGAAAAATCAGAGGCCTTTAAGATGTTCAAATGGTATAAAGCAAAAGTTGAGAAAGAGACTGGTAAACAATTAAAGTGTTTGAGATCTGAAAGAGGTGGTGAATTTATTTATGATGAATTTACTAACTTTTTAATGAGCATGGTATTAAAAGATAGGTCTCTGCACCGAGAACACCTCAACAAAATGGAATAGCTGAAAGGAGAAATAGGTCAATTATTGACTGTACAAGGACACTGATGTTACAAAAGAATGTTGCTCAGACATACTGGAGAGAAGCAGTTAGCACAACTGTTTATGTTCTAAACCGAGTACAACTAAAGAAGGACACTAATAAGACACCCTATGAGCTATGGTTTGGACACAAACCCACTGTAAGTTATTTCAAAGTTTTTGGAAGTAAATGCTTTATTCTAAAAGATGAAAGAAATGGGAAGTTTGACTCAAAAGGTGATGAAGGGATATTTCTGGGATATTCCACTAAAAGTAAAGCATACAAGTGTCTTAACAAAGTAACTAATAAAATGATTGAAATTACTAATGTTTGGGTTGATGAGTTTGATGATAAGAATGCAGAGGAAAGCATAAAGGAACCAGAAGACTATAGTAGATTCACATACATTGAGTATCCAGAGTACCTATCGATGCTGCAGACAGTGACAACCGGTTAGCAGGAAAATAATATCGACGGATAGGAAGGAGATACCGACGAGCAGGAAGCACCTACCAAGCAAGAAAATGAACCTGCAGAGGATGAACAAGAAAGAAGAGATTAGATACTAGCAAGATTTGTCAGAAGACATCATCCTGAGACACAAATCATTGGAGAAAGACAAGCTGACATGCAAATAAGAAGTAAAGCAAGACAAGGTATATGTCTAGTTTATGAATATGAACCAAAGAATGTAAAAGTTGCATTAGAAAATGATGAATGGGTTAGTGTAATGAAAGAGGAAATAGAACAAATAGAGAAGAACAAAACTTGGAGTTTAGTACCCAAACCTAAGGACAAGAATGTTATCGGTACTAAGTGGATATTCAGAAACAAGCTTAATGAGAATGGAGAGGTAACAAGGAACAAAGCTAGGTTAGTATGCAAGGGATATGCACAGGAGGAAGGAATAGATTATGGTGAAAATTTTGTACCTGTTGCTAGATTAAAAGAAGTTAGAATGTTGCTTGCATATGCTGCACACAAAAAGTTCAAAGTTTACCAAATGGATGTTAAATCTTCTTTTATGAATGGAATACTTGAAGAAGAAGTCTACATAGAACAACTTGAAGGGTTCATTGATCCAAACAACAAAGATATGGTATGTAGACTACATAAAGCTATATATGGTTTAAAGCAAGCACCAAGAGCCCGGTATGAGAGGCTGCATAACTATTTGCTGAGTATTGGATTTGTTTGAACCAGTGAGAACAATAATCTGTACATGAAAGGAAATTTTGATGATACTATCTTGATTGCTGAGATATTTGTGGATGACATAATATTTGGAGGACAAGATCACATATGTAAGTCATTTGCTGATGAAATGAGAAGTGAATTTGAAATGTCTATGTTTGGAGAGATTAAGTTATTTCTAGGCTTACAAGTGATTCAACAGAATGATGATATATTCATCACACAATCTAAATATATAAAGGAAGTATTGAAGACATTTGGCAAGGAAGATGCTAAACCTATGGGTACACCAATGGCTACTGGATGTAAATTGACTAAAGAAGATGGAACTACTGAGGTAAACCAGACAATGTACCGATCCATGATTGGTAAGTTAACATATGTAGTTCATAGTAGACTTGATATAGCACATGTTGTTGGAATAGTTGCTAGATTTTCTGCAAACCCTAGAGAGTCACACATGGTTGCTACAAAGAGAATCTTAAGATACCTAAAGAAAATTGAAGATTATGGACTATGGTATCCTAAGAAAGGCAAGTTTGAACTTAAGGTATACATCGATGCTGATTGGGCTGGAAATGTGGATGATAGAAAGAGTACCACCGGAGGAGCATTCTTCTTTGGTGAAAGACTTGTTACATGGACAAGTAAGAAACAGTCTTGCATTTCCCAGTCTACAGTTGAAGTAGAGTATGTTGTTGCTGCTACTAACTGTTCAAATAATGCTTATATCAAGCAAGTGTCGGAAGGTATGAATGAGGTAATCACTAAGCCGGTGATTATATATTGTGACAATACTAGTGCAATTAATATTTCAAAGAATCCAATGATGCACTCTAAAACAAAGCACATATCTATTAAGTATCACTACTTAAGGAGAAGCAAGTGAAGCTATAATTTGTTACATCAAAAGAACAACTTGCTGATATTTTCACAAAGCCTCTACCGAAGGATACATATGAATACTTGAGGACTAGACTTGGGGTCCGTCCCCTATCTACCAGTCACTAAGGTGATCTAGAGGTTGCATCAGCCTAATCTTATTAGAAGATCATACATGTTGATGCAGAAGAGTTCACACTTTGGATTTTTGTCTAAGGTTGTGAAAGGTTGAAGTACTGGAACATATTTGCACTTCAGTATACCAAGATACAGAGAATGCACCAGACAATAGAGAGTTACATGGCTACTATAGAGCTGTATGTTTTTATTGCTCTTTGGCATTGCTTTCAAAGGGAGAGATATCTCAATATGAAGCCAAAGACAAAGGGAGAGAGATACATAAAAGGGAGAGCATTGAAGATCAGTTACTGAGAACAGAAGAAAACTTGTGAGCTGAAAAGATCATATCTACAGAAGTTAGTCTACACTTGCAAATGCTTTTATGTAACATAGTGATTAAACATATTAAGCTAGAAAGAGCTTGTACTGAGTTACAACATTTGTTGACAGAGTTGTAGAATACATGTTTCGTATGTGTATGGCATATTTCATAAGGAATACATTGGGTAACTTATGAATGAGTCTATGACCTTATGTTATTGACTTGATTATGTTGCATTCATCTATGATGAAGGATAGAGAAAAATGCACAAAGCAGTATGGTCGGTTAAAGAAGCATTTCAGTATACACTGATGCAGTGTAGTGTATACCGAGAATAGTATAAACTGAGCTTGTGTTCACCAACACATTTCTTTGTTAATCGAGTAGGAGAAAAGAACTAAATGACTAGTTTAGCCGACAGAAGTTGATGAGCTGTAAAGTGTTATGATTACGAGGTTGAAGATAATTTTTGTTATGAATATCAACAACTAACATAATTCAAAGAAGATCTAAGGGATTGAAATAAAATGTGTTACTGACGCTTCAGTCGAGGAAGGTTTAAGCGGCAAAATCAACAAAGGAGATTAAGCGACAAAATTTGATGGATGGAATTAAAACAATTTATTTGTCTATTTAAGAGACTAGGATTTCATGATGAAAACATGCCAGAAGAAGGAGACTGCAGAGATATTGTGTGAACAAGCTTCATGCATGCCTAATTAGACTAGTTGAGGAGAACTAAACTGCAGAGATTACCGAGCATCAAAAAGCTATTACCGAGTGATAGTAAGTTACTGAATATTGATTGAAACAAAATTGATATATTGATCAGAGGATTTGAATGAGCTTAACATAGATTTGATAATCTGCAATTGAAGTTGTGTTGTAATCAAATCACCTACCGTTACATTTTAACCATTGTAAACAGATAAATCTCTTAATAGAGTGGACTAGAAAGTCTTGTAATGTCATTCATAGAGTGTTCATTTGTTATCCTATCAACCCCATAGTGAATGCTGGTTGGACGATAACAGTTAGTGTTAAACCCTCTAAAAAGGTCACACCTCATAGTGTGTTTATAACCTTTAACAGGCTTGGGTCTTCACTGACCTCACTTCAGAAGAGTGAACAATTTTTGGGTTGTCGGTCCCAGGTGGTTTTTCCCTTTATAGGGTTTCCACATTAAATCTCTTGTGTTATGTGTTGACTACGATGATTGTTTGTTGTCATACTTTACATGTTGCATATTGGATTTGATCTGTAATCACTATATGTTATTAACTGATAATCAGTAGAAGCACAAAAAAAATACTACTTTATGTTATCGAGTTGCAGAAGTTTTAGTAAATTGTTTTTGGATATACATTTTGTATTTGGGACTGTGGATAACTGATTCACCCCCCTCTCAGTTATTCTAACACAATTTTCACAATTGAAACATTGCTAGTCCTTTGTCCCAAGATATCATTTGTGACATTATCCATTAAAACATGGAAATACCTCACTTGGAGACATATATCCATTAATACATGGAAATACCTCACTTGGAGACATATAATGGAAAAGGTGATCCCTTAGCTCATGTGAAAGCATTCCAAACCTTGTGTAGTGACTTCTCCAATAATCATAAACTTATGGCTTAATTGTTTTCTAGGACATTTAGAGATAAGGCCTTACAATGGTTTTGTTATTTGCCTCCTTATTATGTTGATTCATTTAAAAAAAATTCTAATGTTTTCATTCAACATTTTCAAAATAATATTAGTCCTTAAGTTTCTTTAATTGATTTGATTCATTTTAAGCAACATGTTAAGGAAAAGGTGAATAGTTTTATTAGTTAATTTAAATGTTTGCATGCTCAAAAATATTATCATGTGCTTGATATGTATTTTCAACATTTCTAATTTGCAAAAATACATTAGAGACAAGATATTTCTTTCTGAGTTTACCTCTTTTACCCAATTGTGTGTAGTGCTTCATAATTACCATCTTCAAGTGATCTAGTTTGAGTCATCAACTCCAATTTCTCTGGTTGATAAGAGTGACGTCTTTTATCAATCATTCCACAATTTCCAAAAACCAAACAATGGTTTCATCAAGATCAATAACTATTCCAACAACATTGATGTATAAGTGGCAATTTCTCCATTAGGTTTGGCTCCTTCATCAAATGTGTTTAAACCATATTGTACTTTTACATCTATTTCTGAATCTTTTCTTAATGTTATGTTGAAGTTAATTAATGCTAATATTTTCAAACTTCCTCTCATCAAACTAATAGATCCTTCCAAACTATTTCCAACTTCTCATGAGCCCAAAGCCTTTTTCCAATACCATCATCAGCTTGGCCATGATACTAAGAAGTGTTTTTGTTTGAATACCACTATCCAATACCTTATCAATAATAATGGAATCACTTTTGAGGGTGTAAATGATAAAGGAAAAAATTGGTTGTACCACCTAACCAAAATCTATAGATCTACACCAATCCTTTACCTTCCCATTCTACTAATACCATCAAGCCTACCACATTGCCTTCACCAATTTTACTGTGCCTCATGAATCCACTTCTATGAATCTTGATAATACATGTGATATGGCCAATAATAATGTTAATCTCATTGATCAACCTAAACCTTAACCTAAACTTGAGCTTGGCATTACATTTGATCCTCGAGAGACTATTAAGGAACCTTATGGTCCTCTTTATATTTTTGCAAATATTAATGCTAAGTTCTCTTGAGGAGTGTTTATTGATCCTAGTTGCATGGTGAGTGTCACAAATGAGGAACATCTTTACACAAGACAAATTCATCGGGACTTATATGAAAAATTAGATGTGATGATTAAGACTTTTAATGTTTTCTCTTATCGTACCCATGGCTCCATCACTTTTCCCTAGAAGTCGGCAAGAAATGCTTAGATGTCACATTTGTTGCCATCACAACTTTCAATCAATTCCAAGAAATACTTCACCTTCTTTGGCTCACTACTATGAAATATATTATCTATTCTATCTATAAGTGTTTGGAAATTCTCCACAATGGAGAAATCATCATGATTAACCAGTCTCTATCAACCTTTAGTGATTCATGGGAACTTTGTGCTTGACTTCTTTTGGCCTACCATGCCTCAACCAATATAAACTCATTGAGACCATCTCTTCTTGTCTTACTAAAAACTCAAAACCCAAAATATTTCTAAACTAAGCATTCCTAAGGATGTCTCATCTCCTTGTCTTGGACCTAGACTCCTTCTAACACCATCTATTCCTCCTACCAATATTTATATTCCACCTCCTATATCTTACAATAATTTTTTATCCTCTATCTCCCAACCTAGTGAGGTTCCTTGCGTTCTTACTCCTAAAGAAGAAAAGGAGCTGATTTTGATTGATCCCAAACCTTCACAAATATCAGGCAAAACCAAATGCAACTATTGTACATGTGAGCACTGTCATAGACACTATGTTAGGGCCTGCAAACTAGCTTCCCAAACCATTTCATCCCCTAAGATGCCTCTTCATTCTTTAATTCCCTTTGACCAACCTATGTGTGGCCTAAGGGAGGAAGTTAATCTAATTAAATTGTCTAAAAATGATGATTGTTCCTTTTCATATTAAAGATCCTATTATTATTAATCAATAAGAGGAAGATACTCTAGATTATGGTAACAATTTTAATGATGAAAATGATGTTGATCCTAACTATTTTTATGATATGTATGAGGTTATTGAAATCAATAATGAATTATCGAAGAAAAAAATCACAAATGTATTCCTAGCTCCTTGTGACAAACAAATTGATTCACCATAAGAGCATGGTCCTCATTTAGAGCTTTGCAATGGATCCATCTATTGTGCTTGATGTTGTACCTCTTACATGTTTCCCACTTTCCCTAAGCAATAATAAGCAAGATGGGAGGGGCGAGCAATATGCTTGACTAGCTTCTATTGTGAGATGGATTATTTTGTGTTTGCTTCTTTGTAATGTGCTTCCCCCATGATGTGTTTCTTGTTATATGTTATATTTAAATTTATTTAGACAACCCCTATTGCTCAATTGTTGCAAGGTAATAAAAGAATTGAACATATGGTGACATTTCTCTATTTGCATCTCATTTCTACTATATGTCACATACATGTTGTATCATCCATGTGCTTTAATTATAAATGTGCCTCTGTGTTATTTTTTTGGAAATGATGCAAAGTGGTATCAACTGTCACTCCTTTTGGTCTCCACAATGTTGACCCAAAATTAGTCTTTTTTGTGTATCTTATGTGTTCTTATTTCATTGTTCACGTACTTCTACTACCTTTGGGGAATGATGTCAATTTATTTTTCCACAGATCTTGATATACATGAGTCATCATATGATCATACTGACCCTAGAGTCAGTAGATCCCCTTTGTGCTCTATTTAACATATGTTCATTTCCCTTTGCTTTGTCCTTTTTTGAGGGTAAGTCATAGTGGAAATGTTCTTGTCTTTCATGTTTATCCTATCTTAAAGCTATTGCTCTCATTAAGGTGTATACAATTGCTTTAACATGGGGGAATACACTATGTTCTTTGTTACACATTATGCACACACCATATTGATCAATGTGTTGTGGAATACCTAGAAAAACATGTCTTTTTCTTAGTAATATCCTCTTAGTGGATTCCTTTGAAAAAAATGCTTTCCTTAGGCCCAATCCTTCTTTGTGAATTACTTTGGAGATAATGTTTTCCTTAGACCTAATCCTCTTTTTGGCACTATATTTTTAGTATATTCCTTTGCAACCAATGCTTTCCTTAGGCCTAATCCGCCTATGATATATTTCATTGCAGACATTTCTTCACTTGGTTATCCTTTTGATGGGTTGACAAGTATAACATAGCTTGCTAGACTATCAATTCTATATTTTTCAACTATCTTTCTCTTTGCATAAACCATAGTAATTTTACCTTACTAGGATAGCTTGGTCATGTTTTCTCTTTCTCTCTTATGAATGTTGATTTCATCTTGGTTAAAGATTGATGAGGACCTAAGTCACTTGGGGGCTTAGTATTTTCCTTGTCTCTTTCACCTTGGTGAAATCATTTTCCTAGACTTTTATCTACTTTTCCATGAGTATGAAGTGTTGAACAAACATAATACTGAGAGTGGGGGGAGGTGAATCAATACTCTCTCAAACTTTTAGATTTACTTTCTTATTACATCGTTCATCAATCATACCATTTATAAAATTATAAAAATAAATAAACATAGTGACACACCAAATTTTTATCATGGAAAAATCATATGGGAAAAACCATGGTGAGGGTTAGCTCTCATTATTGTATAACTAGTTATAGAATACTACAATGCTTACTACACAACACACTGCTAGAGGTCTCACTACATGAAGAAAGAGAAAGGGTCACTACCTAAGGATCACTGCCAAAAGAGAATAAAAAAATGAATTGTTACATATGCATATGATGTATGTTGAAGTCAGTTCCCATGTATAGATTTGAAATACTTCATTATTCCTTTTCTTGTTTGCACAACCTTCTACTGCAAAAATTTCACAGGCTTATATCTTCTCTTTTCACATATTCACTCGTACACACACACTTTTCCTTCAACACATGGATATATATATGTGGAGTTAAAACCTTATTTCATGTTAGCTAAACATGCTGGAACCAAGTAGTCGACTAAGGTAAACTATTACACGTTGCATTCAGAATATACTTCAAGTTAGCTTCCACATCTTGGAAAAAACATGTATCAAGATCATATCTACTTTATTTTACATGCTTCATCCTATCCTTAATCATGTACCAAATTTTTAGAGCCAAAAATATTCATGTGATGAAGCATGAACCAACTGACCAACTATCTCATTCTAGAGAATTAGAGTAACTAGTAGACTGAGTTACTAGGCTGATAAATTGATCTGACAGGAGCACCATACTTATGAACATCTAAATATAGCTATATCAAGGATACCAAAAAATATTGTCCAAAACACATAACCATAATTGTACATGCAAAGAAATGCAAAGAAAAACATTGTTAACTACATCTTAGAATGTCCGATAGAATAAGTCATCAATAGTGTGTTGATATCAATGACAACCAAAACAACATTCTCCTTCATCAATGACAATATTCCTTCCCTTTTTCATTGATGGAAACATAAAAAATAAAAAATAAATTTTTTTCATAAGCACCAAAACTCCCCCTTAATATGATATCCTTTCTTTTCTTTTTCTCCACTAATTTTCCCTTTTTCTTTTTTCATCATTCGCCCCCTTTTCCATCAAGGACAAAGGGTATAAAAATAATACCGAAATGATGTGTTCAAAAAGAACTTATGTTACCTTTAATAAAAATATCCTTGTATTTAGCTATGAGTTTCAGATGATATATTTTCTAGTGGTTGATGGTGTTTAGAAATATTGAACTCGAAGAATTGCATTATGCCAACAGGTAAAGTGCATTGTCAAGATCACGTGGATCAATTAGTTTCAATTCTTCTTTTTTTGATACATCCACCATATTGTCATAATGTCCCAATTTATTTTTTACAATTTTCTTGACTTTCCAGAAGGTACTGGCAAAGTCGTCTCTTCTCCTTTGTGTTGGATTACTAAGAAAACTTAGAGGGGGGGATCAATGTTCTAAAAATCAATTTCAAAATAACTCTCTTCTAACCAACGAATGAGAGTTCAAAATAATCCATATTGTACAATAGGAAAAGGGAAGCAATGCAAAGAGGTAAATCACTTCACCTTTTCAAATTGCACAATCGGAAGGAAGATGTCCCAATAGGCTAGGAAGGTCCCAAGCACTAAATGGGTTAATGATCCTTCGCTAAATATGTAAAATTAAAATGGGAAATGCTAATGAGATAAGAAATGCAAATTGGGAAATATTTATATGCATATAGAAACAAAATAGGACATATGAGCTACTTCAGATCTAAATAACAAACATATAAAATCCTAAAAATACATGTAATCGTTATTTTGAGATCTCAAAGTTGCAACCCATCTTCCTATTGAATTTGAGCTGAATTTGGAGGGTATAGGGTAGTTGATCCATTTTGTACCTAGGTACAAAGTGGTTGAAATGTTATGAACCTTGGGTTTTATCCTGAAACTTTCAGAGATACTCTATCTACTCTTGATCTTTATGGAATAGTTCTGACATCTACGTAGCCTATTCTTGCACATAGAAAAATAGGGAAGAAGGTTGTGGAAAGGTTTTTTCCTTAGTCAAACCTCTTTTTAGGCATAAAACTTTAAAATATAATAAAATTAAATAAAGGAAAGATGAAATAGAAGCTAGATCTAAATCATGAATTACCTCACGCCTTGATGATGCAATGCCTCTTTGGATCTAATCACAAGTATTAATGCAATATATTGAACTTCACAAAAACCCAAAAGGAAATCATGAAGGATAATCCTTGTGATATAGATGTTCTAGCTTACCATAATGCTTGATAAAGAAGGAGAATGCTTTGGAGACTTAAAGACATGACTAGTTGAAGATCTAAAGAATGCTTAGATGCCAAATTATAGAAAATCTCTTGAAATCCAAGTTCTTAATCATGTAGGTTGAGCATAGTAATGGATACCAAAATAAGGAGAGATAGGGTGTTTATATACCTCTCACAACATCTCAGGGGTTAAAACATAACCAAGTCAACTATAAGTCCTAATCCTCAGCTTAAACCCCAAGATAGGTTCACCTAGGGGTATAGGGTGAATAAAACATCCTTTAACCAAGTTTAGGGTGTTTGAAACACCCTATACCCACCAATCAAGGCACAAATCAAGACCATGAGTCTCGAGTAATGAGAGGATGTGAGAAAATAAGGTATAGCAAATTTCAAAATTGGAGAGAGAATATAAATGTCATAAATGGTAATATATGGATCATGTAGACTAATAAATGATTGAAGAGGAGAAATAATAAAGGAGCGCAACTAGTGATAAGGGATTACCTTGAGTTTTGAAGAAATTGAATCAATACAAGACTTATAATATTAATTTAAAGGTCCAATGAACAATAGGAGAGCTTCAAAATCAATGTGGGAATCTATACATACTAAAATGGGGCTAAAATGAGCATATAAATATAGATACCAACTTTTTAGGATGGTAAAAATATACATCATCAAATGGAATGAGGGAGATTAAAATGACAATATTCATGAAAGATCAACAAGGCTCATAAAAGAGTTGTAACATAGTATTTTCATGAGTGGAAAACCATTATACGGATGAAAAACCATTCGAAAAGTGCCTCACTAACTTAATTAAACAATTCAATATTTACAAAGCCTCACTAGCTAATATTTTCTCACTAAAGGATGGATATGCCTCACTAGCAAAAAGTGCCTCACTGGAAAAATCATAATTTCTCAAAGAATCAAAGAATGTGCATCACTGAAAATAAAAAAACATAATGCAGTTTAGAATGTAAATGAACAAAGTATCATCTTTTTTTCAATATGATACATTTCTTGAATATATCATTATCCTTGAGATTCAAGAGCAAAAAATAACATGTATACAACACTATACAATGCTTTGTTTTAAACAATGCAACAGACTATGTATTCATATCACAATATTAATATCAATGCAATATAGCCCACAAAATCTCTATTCAAAATATACAATAAAAACCCCTTTTTACAAAAATATGTTCTTCATAATTGAGCTCTTACTTAACACAGATCGAATAATATCAATATTATATAAAATCGTTACTCTCACCTTTGTTGTTTGACCTTGTTGTCAAACACACTAACACTATGATGGAAAGATTATGATCATATTCCCTTTAGATCATGATGGATCTGTATGGTGTCATATTGTGATAAGAATTAGTTTTGATGTAATGAGAATCAGTTATAACTTGCATTATAAGTTTGAGATTCACCAGTATCATCATTTGTGATCAAGAAGTGTGTTATTGTTTATAGTAAGTTTAATTTGATCAATGCCAACAAATGAGTGACACGAGGTTTAGGTTGTGTATCATATGATATCATTGAATTAACAATTGTCTTGAGATCAATTGAAAAACATTGCATTATGTTTCATACCACTGTATCACTTGGAATAAATGTATAGGTTGCATGTGATTGAGATCACTATTTAGTTTGTAATCAAACATTATATTTTTTCAGTTTGTGGGTGTGAACATATTTACTATATTCACACATTCATATTGAATCTCATACAATACATATCTTATCTTATGAACAAAGCATTAAGATGTGAAAAGATGGAATCAATGTTCAATTGTTAAAGTCACAAATGTTGTGACCATGGCTCCTAAAAACAATGTTACTAGGTTAGGTCTTTTGGTTGTCCCCCTAGTATCCAACATGTGGTGAGATCAAACTAAATGTACTTGGCAACATTAATGTCACTTTTGTCAGTAGTTTTATGTGACAAACATAAAATTGTGGCATGCATTACATAAGGCATATGGTAATTTGGTTTTCATTTCATTGAAACCCTAGCTCTTTTGATCTAGTGCATCACCCATATAGACCATGACATGTAGAGAAGTTTTTTTACATAGTTTTTAGTTTGGGAAGACGCCACCATGTTTATGTTGAGATGGAGGTTTAAGCGGTTAAGATGGTAACAACACTAATTGGGAACTTGGAACAGAATGAGAAGAGCATACGAGATTTGGCAACCATGATTCAGTTTCATGTGTTATTGTTTCATTCTTTTGTTGTTTAATTTTTTCAATCATGTTTTAATCGTTTGTCAATAAGATTTGTTTATTTTCATTTAATAGAATGTTTATATGTCAACTATGGTATACAAGATTATGTTTATGTGGTTATTCATAAAACCCTTATCGGGTTTGTCATTGTTTAATTCATGTTGAAGGTAGTTTGATGCATCTACATCCATGGGTTGAGTTGGTTGACAATTTTTTTTGGGTGTTATCATATCAAAAATTTTGTCCCTAATGTGAGTCATGATGTTGCATCTTTGACGTGCATCATTTTTGTGTTCTTTGTAGGTTTAAACCCTAGTTGAGGGTTTGAATTTTTTGAAGGAGAAAAGATGTATTAGTTACACTATGTGATATGGAACACATGCACACATGACCTTTTGTCTATTGTGGTTAATTCTATGTTGATACATATCATATTATGGTTTTTGTCAAATATACATTCATTCTTGTGCTTTCAAGAATAAACCCTAGTCAAGGGTTTAAGGTTCAAAGTTAGTATCATGGTTTTTTTTGTATGTAATGTTACATACTATCATCATTACTTGTATTGTCATCATATTTTATCAAAATATGATATCGGTTAGTTTATTTTGAACCCGAGTATAGGTTCTATGTTACATCATTCATCTTGTGATTTATATCCTCATGTATGTCATAGTTAAAAATAGAGTATGGTTGTGAAAGATTTGCATCACCACGCATGATCTGATTTGTAATATTATGATGAAAGTATCAGAGGCATAAACTTTATATTATCATTTCAGTCAGTTATATTATTTGTGATGAATGTATATACTCAAGTATGCAATATGTGAATTTGGAATATTGGTTGAGATATCCAGTTTATGAAAGAGTTTTATGAAAAAAACTAAAGGAAGAAACAAATTAATTTTAATTGATTAATATTGACATAGGTATTAATGTTTATTTTCAAAAGCATCATATTGAAGGATTATGAATTAAGTTTGATCAGTTATTACTTATGATATTGAAACACTAGCATAGTATGGAAGCATTTTACATGTTATAAAACATTTTTAAAAATAGTTGTAATTGATTTCCATGAATCAATTTAATAATTAGTTTATCAATGATGAATTATTCTATATAGAGAGTAGAGACAGATTGATATGAATATGCAGACAGGGAGAGATTTTGGTCTTTAATGATATACACTTATATCAGTTGTGCACAATCAAATATACTGATCAGAAATACTTGATTGGAAGGATAATTCATCTAACTTTATATTATGCATTATTTGATGCAAAGTAATATATATATATTCAATAATGTATAGTAGAAATATGTATAATTGTTACACAATTAGATTTTCTGATTTTGTATGTATGAAAGAGTTGTATTAAAGTTGTAAAGACAATGAGAAAGAAAAAGACTATTAGTGAGATAGTATTGGCAGTAAGACAGTTCTACAATGTGTGAAGCATTGTAAAAGATATTTCAGATTGATATAGTGAGGCATTTTGAATGCTTTTATTCCTCAAAGGGTTTTGACTTAGGATATATCTTGTGTAATAATTTTGTTCATGTCTTGTCTCTATATTGTTTTCTCTTTTAGTTCATTTTAAGTTATTGATTATATTTGACATTAAAAATTGATCCATTGTTCTATATCATTGATTCACCCCCCTCCTAATGATATTGTACTTTAATAATTGGTATAAGAGAAAACCCCTTTCCTTTAGGGTTTCCTGGTTAGGGAGTACTTACAAAGGCTAGTCAAGAAGGTTTGACAAGTTTTAGAGCACCTCTGTTTGATGGAACAAGCTATGCATTCTAGAAGTACAAAATGAGACGTCATCTAAAGTCCTTAGGTTTTGATGTGTGGTAAAAAACTCAAACTTCCTATACCAAAACAACTCGGCCTCCATCTTAAGTTGATAAAAAAGGCTTATGAGCATGATTAAAAAATATCAAATGCTATTTTTTATGGTTTGTCAAATGATTTTCTTGTCAAGTCATGGATTGTGAAACTTCTTTTAGTATTTGGGAAAAAATTTCAAATATTTATGAGAGAGATAAAACAGTCAAAGAGGCTAAGTTGCAAGCTTATAGGGAAAGATTTGAAAGCCTCAAGATGATCTAGGATTAGAAAATAGTTGATTACTTTCTTTGTGTTTTTATGTTGTTAATTCTATCTGAGGACTTGGTGAAACTCTGGGACAAACCATTATAGTAAAAAAAAAGGTGCTAAGATCATTGACATCAAAATATGATTCAAAGATATCTATTGTGGAGGAAAGATATATAAATAAGGTAACACTTGATACTTTACATGGCATATTTACTTCTTATGAAATGAGAATTACTTCTGATCCACCTAACAAATAATCAATATTTAAATGTTCTAAGGTAGAAACAAACTCTAAATCTGATCAAGCAGATAATAATGAATCTGCATTTGTTAGAAAACTTAGAAGATGTTCAGGAAGGTACAAAGGAAAACTACCATTTAAATGTTTTTATCATGGTAGAATAGGTCAATATGTTGCACAATGTACTATCAAGGACATTGAAAGTGATGAGGAAGACAATAATAATTATTTCAATAAAAACAAACAACAAAATTTTAAGAAGAAAAATAGTTTTAAAAAGAACAAATCCTTGTTTGTTGGTATTACTAATAATGGTTCAGATGAACAAATAGAAGGTAGTGAGAAAGTGTTGTTTATGGAAATTGTATCTTCAAATGTTCCACAAGATAATAATTTATCAAAACTTTATGGATCTTAAATAGATTTTAAAGGGGAACTAAATGTTGCTCTTAGATAAATTAAAAGGTTAAAAAGAGAAGCTACTAATTTAAAATAAAAATAAACAAATAAGAAAGAAGTAGATCTTATATCTTCTTTAAAACTTCAAATTGAAGAAAAAAAAACGTGGTCTTCAGATTACTCAAGAAACAATAAAAAGAAAATATATTAATTGCAATACTTTAGAAGCAGAGATATTTGGTTTAAAATAGCAGTTAACAAATGGTTAACTCTAGATCTTATCACTATCCAGTATCCCTTCGGTTGAAAGAAATATCAAAGCCACTTAGATGTCCATTTAAATTCAAAAAAATGTGGTTTAAGGAGGATGGATTGAAAGCCCTGATTGAGAAATGGTGGAAGACGGAATCCTTTGAAGGTTCTAAAGCCTGTCTTTATGGCCAAATTAAAAGCAATAAAGAACCAAATTAGGCAATGGAACAAGGACTGCTTTGGGAACATCTTTAAACAAAAGGTAGACATTGAAGAGGAAATTCATAATCTAAATGAGTTGGTGTTTAGAGAAGGTATGAATTAGGACAACTTTTTGAAAGAAAAGACCTTACTAAATAAATATGAAGATATTTTAGCAAAAGAGGAAATCTATTGGAGACAGAAATCTAGAGAAACTTGGCTTCAAGAAGGAGATAGAAATACCAAATTCATTCATAACACAACTAGGATAAGAAGGAAATTTAATAGAATTAATTCCCTAAAGAAGACAAATGGGATTTTGGTTGATAAGCCAGAAGAGATAGCTACAAAAGTCGTAACATACTTTCAAAATTTATTAAATGGCCAGTCTTTAGCGCTTACCTTATAGAAGAACTTTTTAGAGAATATCCTAAAAACTATTAGTAGAGAGTAGAACAAAGCTCTAAATGAAAAAAATACAAAGGAAGAGGTAGAGAAAGCCCTAAATCAATTACACCTGGACAAGTCCCAGGGACCAAATGGTTTCCCCGCATTCTTTTATCAGAGCTGCTAGTCTTTCCTAGGGTAGGAAGTAGTGGAAGTTCTAGAAAGTATTAGGAATTCAGGAAGATTATTAAAGGAAATGAATAACACATTTTTATCTTTAATCCCCAAAGTGGAGAATGCAAAAATTTTGGACAAGTTTAGACCAATCTCTTTATGCAACACTATTTACAAGTTGTTAACAAAATCCTTAGCAAATAGATTTAAAAAGATACTCCCTGATATCATCTCTGAGGAACAAACTAGTTTTATGCCAGGTAGATCAATTTTGGATGGATTAATAATAGCCCATGAGGCAATCCATTCGACATAATTTAATAAGACTCCAAGCATGTTAATCAAGTTTATAAATTGTGATTAACAAGACCACTATCTCCAAACTCTCCAATGCTTCAAAAGACTCAAAACTTATCTAGACCTCTCACAAGGATCCAAGATGATATAAATGGTGTCTAAGGATTGTATTTATGTATATTTGATAGGTTTTTAGAATTATAGGAAATACCCAAAGTGCCCAACTCTCCAATCTTCCTCAAACTATCCAGAGGCCTAATAGCCCTATCTAGTAGCCCTGCAACGAAGGAAATTGGCACTTATCTCTGCAACTTCCCAAATGAATGACCAAAAAATTAGTGTTTTGAACACCCTTTTCTTATTACATTTTCATATCAAAAGGATGGATATGATTTTTTTGGAGCATGTGTTGTTGCTCACCCCCTGTGACTCCAAAAAGGCATTAAAATGGGCAAATTAACAAAGCAAACTTGTCTTTCTTGAACTCCCAACACCCAAAACCTTCAAAAGTGTTTTATAATGACTCAAAATACATAAATCCAAAAGGAATTAGACTCAGTATCCCTGTAACATCAAAAGCCCCAAATTTGGTGTCCCAAACCCTTGTTTCTAGAACTTTCTAAATCCTAACCTTCCCAACACTTCTAGATTCAATTGGTGATTGATTCACCTTATCTTCAACATTATAAGAATCTTCAAATCATAAAATTTCCCTTCTATTCAACCCGATCTCTCACTGCTATAACCTACCCAACCATTTCAATGCTTTTCACTGCTCCAAGCATTGGTGATCACCACATCTCCAAATTATCTGCACGTTTCCACATTATTTTACTATGATACATGTTAGATCATCATCATCCCATGAATTCAAGGCCTTAGGAGTTCATGGGATGACTATTTATCATGAAGAAATCAAAATAACAATGAAGATATGCTGACCGTGACTGTCAGAACAGGGCAAACCTATGTAATAAGGAATTAAATAGATCTTTAAGGCACCCAATAGGTATTTGGAAATGTCTTTTATCCTTACCTAATGCATTATATCTACTCACCACTTAAAACAACAATCAACAATACAAAAACTCCAAAGATTTTCAAAAAAATTATGTTTTATTGATTCTCTATTACAATCTGTACATTCCTAGTCACCTATCTACCGTACCATGACTTCTTTGGTGTATTTGTAATTCCCTTCCAACTACTTGAACCATATTTGTGTGGTTATATGGATTAAAATTCTTAAAGATCATAAATGGGATTTCCCTCAAAAAGACCACCTAGCCATTTGTATTTAAAATTTGAATATTTAAACATTGAAAATTATCTAAAAACTTAATAAACTTGAAAATTAAAAACTCCCAAGGCTTTTAAACACCTAGGAGACTTATTCCAAACACTTCTAAGCCCTAAACTACCCCTTGACACCCTTGGACACTATTGGTCCACTTACAAGCAATGTTTGGACCTTTAGGCCATTTAAACAATCCTTACAATAAAATGTCATTTCATGACATTAAAACCATCATAGGTTATAATAACTTGTAGTTGATTTGATTTCCACTCTTGAAGTCCTTATTGGCCTCTTTTTCCCTCTGATCCTCTTTGAGTGTCTTCAAGGTCTTCATGGTTGCATTGGTTGTCCTTGGTGCCCCTGCACCATTCTCCCCACCTCTAATGAAACTCTTGTCCCAAGAGTTTCTCATGCTTGTCCTTCTTACAATCTTGTGATCAGTCTGATTCTTAGGGATCCAAAAGTCCCCCAAATTAGCTTTACTTCTCACATCACATGCATTCATACACAAAATATCAGAAGAAAAAGGTATATTTGATGACAGTCCTTATGAAGGATAGTGAGAAGGCTGCAAGACCTTCATTTCTAATCCATTTCATGGATAAATTCTCTACATAACCACCTTTTCTCCATCTCTATGTGGTTGGTCTACCATAGGACATTTTATTTCCCCGACTTGCACAAAGTCTAGATCCCAAAGCTCTCCTTTAGGACTGTCATGATTGCCTCTTGACTGTACTTTCTTGCCACTGTACCATCCAATATCATATTGTACCTGCATATTATTTTCCTTCCCAAAACACATTATGATTGGCTCATCTTTATTCTTCAACAAGGTTTGTAACTCATACCTCCTACCTTCATGATGGACTAATTACTTGTTAGTAAAACCATCATGGATAACTCTCCTATACCATTACCAAGATCTTCCCAAAATCAAATGCCCACAACTGATATTGAGAACATCACACCATACCCTATCCCTATACTTCCTAATTGAAAACTCAATCATGACTTGTTCACAAATAAGCATATTCTGATTCACATTCACCCAAGTTGCATAATATGGCCTAGGGTGTGGAAAATTTTCAAATTCAACTTCCTAACAACTTCATGAGACACTACATCATGACTTTCTCCTGAGTCTATAATGAGTTTACATACCTTACCTTGGATCAAAAAATTTGATCTAAAGATGCTTGGATTGTCTGGTGCCTGATTTCTTCTCCCCATGAATAATTTTTCTCCTCCTTCTAGTGGTGCCAATATAGGCTCACGTTGCTCTTCTTTTCTTGCCTCTTCTTCTACCAAGTTTACCCTCGTGTCTCTATCTTTGTCTTCATTTCATCTAGGAAATATAAACGATTGATGACCCACTTCAATACAATTAAAACATCTACCTTTGAACACTCCATTTCCTCTTCCTCCACTTCTTCCACCTCAATACCCTCCTCATGTATCAGAGGTGAATGTCTTCTCCTTCTCTTTCTCAA
The DNA here is from genome assembly GCA_027943335.1 of Chamaecyparis obtusa. Taxonomy (NCBI): domain Eukaryota; kingdom Viridiplantae; phylum Streptophyta; class Pinopsida; order Cupressales; family Cupressaceae; genus Chamaecyparis; species Chamaecyparis obtusa. Next base: position 22,221 of record BSBK01002276.1, on the reverse strand, counting down.
TGCTGATATGAAAATCAGAATGTGTCCTTCCACCTCTTCCCCTCATAGAAGATCCTCCTCTTGTGCTACTTTTCCTTTCTTGTCTTCTCTTTATCTTCTCCTCATCCTTAATGGCCAATTTATAACACTCCTCAACTAATCTAGGGGTAGAAAGACTAAGTTCATCTTGGATATTAAACCTAAATCCCCCCATGTACCTTGCAATCTTTTCTTCAACATCCTCTTCATGACTCACCCTTATTTCCAACTTGTGAAATTCTTTAGTGTACTTTTGTATATCCATGTCTTTTTTCTTAAGACCCATCATCTTCTTGTATATCTGCACCCTATAATCACTGGGCAAAATATTTTCCTTCATCTTATCCATCATAGTATACCAAGATGAAATCTTGGGTTTCCCATTCTTCCATCTCTCTGCCTGAGCACAATCCCACCATAGTAGAGTATGTCCCTTCAACCTAGACTTTTCTATCTTCACCTTTTGTCCATCTTCAACATCTTCACATTCAAAGAAGTTCTCCATGGCACTGAACCAATCAATAAACTCTTTATCATACATCTTCCCTACATATATAGGAAAATCTTCTCTTGCCCTTGTATTGTTACAAGTAGTGGTTGCCGTTGCACCAAAAGATCGACCTGTTAATGCCCGATACAACCACTAGACTTATAGAAGACACATGAGGTGGTTAAGCCATGTCACAAATCCTAAGGGGAGCACTGACCATTTTTCCAACAATCTCCCCCTCAGTGTTACCCAAGGGGATTCAAACATATGACCAAGCTCTGATACCACTTGTTACAAGTAGTGGTTGTCGTTGCACCAAAAGATCAACTTGTTAATGCCTGATACAACCACTAGACTTATAGAAGACACAGGAGGTGGTTAAGCCATGTCATGAATCCTGAGGGGAGCGCTGACCATTTTTCCAACATGTATCTCCACTCTTAATGACTTTTGCAAACCTAGCCATCCTTAGTTCTTTAGGATCTAATCATTCTTCCTCTTGGGGCACCTCTTCTTCCTCATCACCAACTTTATCATCTTGTATGATACTATTTTCTCTTCTCTCCAATGCCAATATCATTTCCATCATGACTCTCATCTCCTTATCCCTCTCATCTTTCTCCTTCCTTTCTTGCTCAAGGGTTGCCTTCAACTTATTTTTATCTGTCAATTGGTCTTTGACAATCCTTTCCAAATCCATGTTTGTCATTCTTGTAGGTAGATCTCCTTCTTCACCTTCAAACATGGTTCTTGATCTCCTTGACACAAAGGATCAACTCGGGGCTTCACCTTAAAGGATACTTCAACTCTAAGGGCTTAAATAAGTATCCAAGATACGAAAGTTCATAGGACCACTCTCACAACCTTACCACAAGACCTTTCCTACACTTTGATCACTATCCAGTATCCCTTGGGTTGAAAGAAATATCAAAGCCACTTAGATGTCTATTTAAATTCAAAAAAATGTGAATTAAGGAGGAGGGATTGAAAGCCCTGATCGAGAAATGGTGGAAGATGGAATCCTTTGAAGGTTCTAAAGCCTTTGTCTTTATGGCCAAATTAAAAGCAATAAAGAACCAAATTAAGAAATGGAACAAGGACTGCTTTGGGAACATCTTTAAATAAAAGGTAGACATTGAAGAGGAAATTCATAATCTAAATGAGCTGGTATTTAGAGAAGGTATGAATTAGGACAAATTTTTGAGATAAGAGACCTTACAAAATAAATATGAAGATATTATAGCAAAAGAGGAAATCTATTGGAGACATAAATCTAGAGAAACTTGGCTTCATGAAGGAGATAGAAATACCAAATCCATTCATAACAGAACTAGGATAAGAAGGAAATTTAATAGAATTAACGCCCTAAAGAAGAAAATTGGGGTTTTGGTTGATAAGCCAGAAGAGATAGCTATAGAAGTCATAACATACTTTCAAAATTTATTAAATGGCCAATCCTCAACACTTACCTTACAGAAGAAATTTTTAGAGAATATCCCAAAACCTATTAGTAGAGAGTAGAACAAAGCTCTAAATGCAAAAATTACAAAGGAAGAGGTAGAGTAGGCCCTAAATCAATTACACCCGGACAAGTCCCTGGGACCAAATGGTTTCCCTGCATTCTTTTATCAGAGTTGTTGGTCTTTCCTAGGGGAGGAAGTAGTGGAAGTTCTAGAAAGTATTAGGAATTTAGGAACATTATTAAAGAAAATGAATAACACCTTTTTAGCTTTAATCCCCAAAGTGGAAAACACAAAATTTTTGGAAAAGTTTAGACCAATCTCTTTATGTAACACTATTTACAAGTTGATAATAGAATCCTTAGCAAATAGAATAAAAAAGATACTCCCTGATATCATCTCTGAGGAACAAACCAATTTTATGCCATGTAAATCAATTTTGGATGGAGTAATAATAGCCCGTGAGGCAATCCATTCGACATAATTTAATAAGACTCCAAGCATGTTAATCAAGTTACATATTAAAAAGGCTTATGATAGAGTAGATTGGAGATTTCTATATAAATGTTTGGAGGCTTTTGGCTTCTCCAAGCAATGGATTAATCTAATATATGAATGTATATCTACCCCAAAAGTTTTGGTATTAATTAATGGCTCCCCAAAAGGTTTCTTTGAGATATCCTATGGGCTTAGGTAAGGGGACCCTCTATCCCCCTTTATGTTCATTATTATGGAAGAAGCTTTAGGTAGATCATTGGGCAAGGTTAGGTTAGAAAAGAAAATTTTGGGTTTGAGAGTTTCTATCAATATTGAATCCACTACTCATCACCAATTTGTAGATGACACAATTCGCTATGGGAAATTTAATCCACTAGAGGCTAGATCCATTAAGAAAATTCTTAAGGATTACTCAGATGCCTCTAGGCAACATATTAGTAGTGAGAAATTAGAGGTTTTTTTCCTTAATACGTCAGAGGATCTTAAAGGAGAGATTTTGAATATACTTGAGTTTTAGGAAGGATCCTTTCCTATTAGATACTTAGGTCAACCCCTGGATAGGGGTAGTAAGAAACCATTGTTATGGAAAGATGTAATCTCTAAAGTGGAAAATAAAGTTGCCTCTTAGAAAGGGAAGTGGCTTTCCTCGGCAAGAAGGGTGACAATGTTGAGGTCGATTCTGTCCTCAATTCCTATTTTTTAGATATCTTGTTGTAAATTGTCGTCTGAGACTAATAAGAAACTCACTCAGTTGTTAAGAAGTTTTTTTTGGCAAGGAGCTTCTGACAAGAACATGGTAGCATTAACCGCCTAGAATAAGATTTGTAGGGCCAAACAAGATGGGGGAATCAATCTCAAAATCCTTAAAGATCAAAACCTTGCACTAGGTGCCAAAATAATATGGAAGATGAGTAAAGAACCTAAAACAAGATGGGTGGAAATGATTAGAAACAAATATTTGAATGGTAATTACCCTTTGAGCATTCTCTAAATCATGGACCCTCCGAAAGGTTCAAAATTTTGGAATTTTATGTTTTAATATAGGCCTTTAATTAGCAATTTAGTCTCCTATAATATAGGGGATGGGAGGAAGGCATTAGTTTGGGAAGATTCATTGGGAGGATATCCTATCCTTCAAAACTTGATAGAGGACCAAAATACTATTGACCTCCTTAAGAATAGAATGAGAATCTATGTTAGAGATTACATGAACATTCAGGAAGGTAATCCATCTCTAGGATGGAATTGGAAAATTGATGAGGACTTGGCGATTCCACCTCTTCTTAAAACTCAATTGCTGGATATCCTTGCTGAGAGAATTATCTCCCCAAATATGAAGGAAGACATCATAGTTTGGACAGGCTCAAAATTAGGAGAATATAATACAAAAGAAGGGTATGAAATACTTTATAGAACCCACAATTTCTCCAGATTAGAGCTCCCTTTATATTTATGTTGGAATAAGGAGTGCTTTCCTAAGGCATGCATGTTCGCTTGGGAGGCTTTGCAGCATAATATCCTAACAGCAAAAAGATTTATGAAGATGGGGTTTCATGGCCCATCTAGATGTGTTTTATGTAAAAAGATGGAAGAAATTGTAGATCATATTTTCCTAAACTGTCAATTCTCTTATAGGTGATGGGTTTCGCTGATGTTGAAACTTAACTAGAAATCAACACTCCCCCAGACTGTTAGGAATCTTTTTTACTCTTGGCCTAGGAAAACAGGAGCTAATCTTTATGGAAATATCTAGACGATGGCCCCTATCCTTATTATTTGGGAAATTTGGAAGGAACGCAATAGAAGAATTTTCAAGGAAACAGGAATGAATTTTGACCAATTCTCAAATAAATTAGAGGCCTCTATTGTAGAGACTGTTAACAATAGTAACCTTCAAGTGGAAGTAGCAAGGTTCACACCTTGGGATGATAAGATCATAAATAGATGGGAAGGACTTAAAATTCCTCCCATGAGGCATTTCAAGAAATGCGAGTCTATCCCTCTGAGAAAGGAATGTGCTTGGTGCCCCCCAGCAACTAGATGGCACAAGCTGAACTTTGATGGAGCCTCCAGAGGAAACCCTGGTGTTGTAGGTATAGGATTATATATTCATAATTGGGATGAGGAACTTGTATACAAATTAGCTAGTCCTTTAGGAAATTGTACTAATAATGTAGCATAATTCACAACATTACTAGAAGGCCTCAAAGTCTGTCGTAAGTTGGGGCTAGAAAAGATAGAGATAGAAGGAGACTCATTATTAGTAATCAATGCAATTAGAAAGGGGAAGACCTTAAATTGGCGGCTTTATAGTATGGTCAACTAGATACTAGACACTCTTTCCTCCTTTAAACACTTTAATATTAATCATATCTTACAGGAAGGGAATAGCATAGTTGTTAACTTGGCTAATTTGGGGGAAGATGGAACCAAAATTGGCATAGGTTGAAATGTGGAGACCTCCGTCAGCCTAAGGTCTCTTAGTCTCAGTCTAATCTTGGGGATTGGTCAATAGGTAGTGCAGCTCTAGGTTAGTGTTGCCCAAAATTTCCCTGTAATTCTTTTTAGCCATGGTTCCTATTTTCCAAAAGAAATGCTCAAGTGTCGAGAGTCCAGTGTGTTTTCTGCTCAAGTGTCAAAAACCCAGTGTGTTTTCGACCTCCTCTCTGTAGGCTCAAGATGTTTCTACCTTTTGGTCCAAAAATTTGGTGTGTTTTCAACCTCTGCTCTGAAAATTTAGTGTGTTTTCGACCTTCGCTCGAAAACCTTCTATGTTTTCACCCCCTTCCGCACTTTACACTTCTCTGGCATCTACAATTTTTCCCTAAGTGCGCAACTGCGACAGGCGGGTCCCAGTTCCTCATAGCCATGCAAGTGCAGTAGAAATCTTACGGTTGTCACATGTTTGCAAGGAATATTCCTTGCCCTTGTGATCATGTGACAATGGTCGGATTGGGTTATCAGTGGGTCCGCATTTCGAGAAAGGTGGCATCTTTTCTTCAAGTGCGCAACTCCGACCTGTGGGCCCGACAGCTGGCTTTCCTTAAAAAACTTGTGGTTGTCGCATGTTCGTAAGGAATATTCCTTTCCCTTGCGATCATGTGACAGGGTGACACCTATCGGTGGGCCCATTCTCTGTCTCCAAAGGTTAAAGCTCGGTGAAATCGCATGGTTGTCACTACATCGCTAAGGAAAGATGTTGCATGTTTAAGCATGTGGTGTAACGACAGTCGTCGATCTTCCTTCTGATGCGGTGTCAGCAAGGTATCGGCAATCAAGACAAGCGGCCAACGATCATCGACTAACCACCTATGGTTACGGTGGTTACAAGCCGACGGAGTTGAAGGCAAGGGTCACAAGTTGTCGTTGCCGCATGATTGCATAGGCCTTCCTAGCCGCATGCAATCATGCGACAAGCGGTAAGCAGTCATGCGGGATCGGCGAACTTCAGCGACGGTTAGTGGTTGGCATTTCCCAGTTTGTCACATGATCGCATGGGCTCTTTGGAGCCCATGCGACCATGCGACAAACCGTCAGCAGTTTGCGGTGGGCATCTCGCGGTTAAGTCCAAGCCGACAAGCGGTAAGTAGTCATGCGATTGGTCGCATGATCACATGCGGCCCCTTGATCGCATGCGACCATGCGACAGACAGTCAGCGGGTCTTTGACTTCACCGTGTGTTCGGTTCCAGTTGGGCCACATGGCGAGTTTGGCAGGTGGCTGTTCTTTGTGGGCCTGAGGTGTCATTGGTAGCGGAGCCATGTTTTCTTAGGGTTGTCGCATGATCACATGAAGGCCTTTCGACTCATGTGATCATGCGACCGTTGATTTTTTCAAATGGTGCAACGGTCTGTGGGCTCGGGGTTGGTAAAGAAAGAGCGCGATTGAGTGGTTAGACAGTTTTCATATAGTCGCTAAATAAGCCCGAGGTTAAGGAAAGGATAACGTGACTTGGCAAATATGGGGAAGTAAACCCGAGGTGAGACTAGGGTTAAGTTTGCAGTGTAATGAATAGACCTGAGGTGTCTTGCGTGGAAAATGGGCCCAGGGTTAGGATATATCTAGCGACTCAGCGACTAAAGGGTATCTCACATTTGCCAGACTTAACTGAGGTTAGCTAAAGTATTAAACAATTCTGCGACTGAAAGAAAATTGGAACCTGAGGTAAATGTCGAGCTAGTTTTGCACTCAAGTGCCGAGCCCGGGTAAAGAGGAAGGATCTGACGGTCATGCTTTGAAGTAAGATCAATTTTTGAATATTGATCGTCGATGGAAAATTTATGCACCACCTGTGACCGTTTTATCAATTTTTAAATTCAAATATCTCATAGTATCAGATTTTTGCAGTTATGGCAAGCCCGAGCTGCAAGAAGGTAGATGGATCATGGCAGCCAATTTTTTGCAGGAATAAACATGAAATGAACATGCAAACAAAATATATCTAATCTACTGGGATATTTTCATGTACATTTATGGCCAGATTGGATTGATTTAGGGTCGAATATTTTATTGTAACCTTTGTAGCCCTAATTGAGATATTTTTGATTCCTACCTGTGTGCAGAGTTATATATATATATTTTTTGGAGCCAGTAATGCTCAGAATTCACATTTTTGTAAAAAAGGGAAAGTCTTTTCTTGGAGAACTATCTGTAGCATTTTTGCTCTCTGGTTTTTCAAATCTTGTAAGTTCTCATTGATAATACAAATGCTGCAAAGTATTCTGTGACATGTTTATGTCCCTGTGCTTTCTTTTTTGGCTTATCTCTCTTTGGATTAAAGTTTATGAATGCTTTTCAGTGATACTTAGTTTTCCTGATCCCCTTTACTTTCAGCTTATTTGTGCACTGCTGTGTTTGATTTGATCTGAGTGAGGTTGTGGGTATTCTTCAGCCCCTGTCATTCTGTCTCATTCTTGTGTCCTTTTGTTGAAGACAATGTCTGCTTGCAGGTCATAATTTGTGTCTAATTTTTGGCCCTCTTATGAAATACTCATGCAAGCCTATTCGGTAAGCTGTGATCTCCCAGAACTAAGCCTCTCATTGATTTTATTTCTCTATACTGAGATTCAAACCCTAGTTTCGGTGCATCACCTAATAGGATAGATTTGCTTTTAGTCATTTCCTTTCATGCACTCTTTCTACCCCTTTCCCCTCAAAGTTTACTTTCATGTTAAGAGCAAATCTAGGTGACTATCCAAGAGGAACCAGCCTAGAACCTGAAGGTCTCATCTTAGTTAGCAAAAGGTCCCACAACCTTGAGATGATTCCCTTGTTATACTCAGTTATCAAGACTACAAGAGCTTGAACTAAGGGTGCAAATTCAGTGTATAACATTTCTGGCATGCCCGGTGGGACAGCAAAGAAGTTCATTTGTTGAAGATTGTGTCATCTCTGATATGCAGATTGCATAATACAGACCTTTAGAGGTTGTTCTATCAAGTATATCTGGCGACTCCATTGGTTTCAAAGATTCAGACCAACCTTGTTTAAGGTTTATGAGAAAGATTGAGACTAGAAGCTCAAAGCCTGCTGAATTTTCAGAGTTGCCCTTGAAAAGAAGCTACAAAGGCAGGTCAACTTAGAGAGAATCTCCTGCAAGAAGATTCCAATCCACACCTCCTGATACTTTAGAGAGGAGACCTTTCTTTTTTCATTTTAGAAGAAGAGGGAGATCTCTGACTAGAGATCTAGAAGAAGAAGATCCAAATCTAGCAAATATAGCTCATATAGTTGTTGATCTTCAGGTTACACCTCCTTAGATTTTGCAGTGCATCATGATGTGCCCTTGGTGGCATTAAAGAGGATACCTAATTTCACAGGGGAGGGACAGACAACAACCTTTGAGTACATAAGAGATGTGACCACCATTTGCAGCATACACAACATTACTCTGGAGGATGTGGCCACCAAATTATTAGCAGCATCTCTGAAAGGTAAGGCTCTAGAGTGGTTTAGAACTTTAACTGTTGGTTCTATTACTTCATGGGATGAATTAGGGGATGCATTAAGCAAGCATTTTGAGGATAAATCAGATAATTTATCTCTGGTTGAGCAATTAACAACTATAAAGAGAGACCCTCAAGAGCAAATGATAGATTATAATAGTAGGTTCCTTAAAACATGGAATAGAATCCCAGTCTCTGTAAGGCCATCAGCTAACCATGCTTTCCTGTACTACTTGCAAAGTCTAAATAGCCAAATTTCTATCATGATCCAATCTATGGGTGGTACCACTTTACCCCAAGCTTTTGACACTACTGTCAAGGCTGAAAATTGTTTGATCCAAGTAGGCATGATATAGAGAAGACCTCCCATGCCTATCTTCCCTAGTCTTCAGCCCATTGCACCTGCACAAGTACCCCCATTTACCCCTATTCCCATAATATCAACACCTCAAGCTAGTACCAGTGGTCAGGAACATGCTGCAACAAATTTCTCCCAAGAGTTACAAGAGGTGAAGAGTAGTCAACAAACTAGTATACAAGAAATGACAAACTTGTTGCAGACTCTAATCAAAGAGGTCACAAACTTGAAGAAACAAAACCAAGGCATCAAGCCACCCTTCCAATCACAAGGCCAAGGTCCTAATCAGCAATACCAAAATCAAGGACAACCTTATCAACAAAATAGGGCACCATACCAAGGAGGCTATCAAGGGCAAAAATAAAATTTTAGTCAAAGACCATTCCAACCATATAACCCTGCACCTCTTAATTCTGTAAATCCAGTCAAGGATATGGTTCCTAGTCAAAATAATATGGCCATGGATAATGAATGGTCTTTCCCTTGCAATCAGCCCCAAAATCAGGCCACGTGTTCTAATGGATGGATGAACCAAGCACTAATGGTTCAAAATGCTTCACAAACTCAAACAGAGGCTCCTTCTAGTGGGATAGCTCCTCAGCAAGAAATACAAGAGAATGAGATTGCTCTTTTCAATTGGGAGCAACCGGATTTCAATGGAGTCAATGATGAAGCTGCTTTTGTTGCCTACACAAGAGCAAAGAGAAGAGCCCAAGACATGGAGAGAATAGATTTTGGTACTAAGGCCACTACATCTGTAGAGCCACTGCAACAAGTTGCCCCTATCACATCCAAGGAGGCCCCTGTCGTCACAAGCAAAGAAGGCCAAGTTCCAAAAGAAGCTGAACCCATCATAGTAAAAGTACAATAAAGAGTACACACTATCGCACCTTATAATATTGTAGACAACATGAAGAAGGTGAATGTCACCATGTCTATGTGGGACTCTTTGTCTATTCCAGGACAACCTGAAATTTTGGAGAAGGCCATGAGAGAGGCAGCAAATCCTCAACCTGCAAAAGAAACTGCAAAACCAGTGTTGGTCAACACTGATCAAGAAAAGGAGACGCCAACTAGCAACTCCAAGGCCAATACCATGCAAGATAGGAATTTAAAGCCACCTCCCTTTTACGTATCTTTAATTATTGAGAAATCTTTAGTACATAATTGTATGGTAGATAGTGGAGCTACTAGCACTGTAATGCCCAAGAAAGTGGCTGATCAATTAGGACTTAAATATGAACCCTTCCAAAAGAAGGTTACACAACTTGATGGATCTTCAGTCAGTACTATAGGTGTGGCCAAGGACACCAGTTTAATTCTCCATGCTAGTCCTAATTTTTCCATTCTCCTTGACATATATATCATAGATCTTCCTGCATTATATGTCATATGTCTCTCAAGAGAGTTCACAGCTAAGATAGGAGGTTATCTTTCTTCCGACTAGTCTCACATGATCTTTCATACAAGGTATGGTACCAAAGTTACCATTAAATCAAAAGCCTTAGCAATACATCATATAGAGTCATATGTGTCTAATTCCATCAATACTAATTGTCCTATATTTGACGACAATGATTTCCCAACCATTAGTGAAGCAAGCACAAAAATAGAGAGTATCCCCGATATTCTCCTAGATGAAAGAACCTCAGAGATCCAAGAGAGTCTCGTTTGGGATTTTGGTTTGGGGAGTTATCTGATTCAAGAAAGTGGAGCCATAGAACCAAGCCTTCTCAAAGAATGCACTGATTCAAATGATCGGGATAGTCAAGTCTAGGAGCTATTTTTTGATGGAGCTAGGAGTAGACATGGTTATGGTGGAGGTGCTATGCTGGTGTCCCCAAAGGGAGAAAGGTATTATACTACCTTCAAATTCAGTTTTTCCTGCACCAACAACACTGCCGAGTATGAAAGTCTAGTTAATGGACTAGAATGGGCTAGAAAAAGGGGGCTTAAAGTGTTAAAAGTATATGGTGATAGTGAACTTATTGTCAGCCAAGTAAGAGGGATGAGTGCAACCAAAAATGATGTCATGAAAGCATACAGACATAGAGTTTGGGATGCAATTGAAGATTTCTATGCTTTCAATATCGTTGCTATCCCTAGAAAATTAAATCAAAATGTTGATAGATTAGCTACTATTGGATCTCAGTTTGACATCCCCAATAGCATTTCAAAAGAGGTAGATCAGCAACACATCAGGATTATTGTCAGACCTTCAATTCCAGATAATAATATTAATTGGCAAGTGTTTGACAATGATGAACAAATTCTGCAGTTCTTGTTTGAAGATGTCTTTTCAAGGCACAATCAAAAGAGATTATCACAAAGCTATGGTGATCAAGTAATACAACTTAGATCTAATAAGATGCCTAAAGGTCTTGTCACCTTAGAGACTATCTTCAACAAGGATGATGAAGTTAAGAAAAATAAAGTTGGCCTGGTAGTCCAACAAGAACATTGTCCTGAATTAGAGTTGGAACCAGGTAAGAGCCTACAATTTGGAAAAGTAAACACCAATTCAGAAAAGCAAGCTTACACTAAATTATTCAAAGAATTTAGTGATGTTTTTGCATGGGGGTATGGAGACCTCAAGAGTTTTGATCCTACCCTTGCTCAGCACACTATTGAATTGGAGCCTAATGCTAAACCAGTAAGGCAAAAGAAAAGGCCTGTTAATCCCAAGCTCAAACCACTGATGCATAAGGAAGTACTCAAACTAATAGAAGGTGGCATCATCTACCCCATCAAACATACTAGTTGGGTTTCCAACCTTGTTCCTATCAGAAAGAAGAATGGGGAGCTGAGGTTATGTGTTGATTTCCGGGATTTGAACAGAGCCTCATTAAAAGACCGTCATCCACTACCCTCTATGGAACAAATTCTACAATGTGTCTCTGGATCCGAGAGATTCTCATTGTTGGATGGCTATTCAGGATACAATCAAATCTTAGTGAAAGAAGAGGATCAATATAAGACTGCATTTACAACCAAGTGGGGAACCATGGCATATCAGAAGATGCCTTTTGGTTTGTCAAATGCAGGTGCTACATTTCAAAAGGCAATGGATATGGCCTTTAAGGGCCTCATGTACAAGTTTGTGTTGGTCTACCTAGATGACATAACTGTCTACTCAAAGCATGTAGTAGACCACATCAGGCATTTGAGGTGGATTTTTGAAAGATGCAGAAAATTTGGGATATCCCTTAATCCCAAGAAATGTGTGTTTGCAGTTCATGAAGGAAAACTATTGCGATATGTAGTATCCAAAGAGGGAATCACAATGGATCCTGAGAGAATTGTAGCCATCTTAGAACTACCATTACCACATCACAAGAAAATTCTCCAATCTTTCATAGGAAAGATTAACTTTGTTAGGATATTCTTGCATAACATTGCAGAGTTACTCAAGCCTTTGACAGCCATGTTAAGGAAAGGTTCAGCCTTCAGTTGGACCAAAGAAGGAAAAGTTAACTTCCAAGATATTAAAGAAGCCTTAACAGAAGCTCATGCTCTCCTAAACCCAAATTTTAGTAAGGATTTTATCCTTTATGCTTATGGGGGTCATGATGCTATATCTGCAATGTTGACTCAAGAAAATGCTGAAGGACTGGAGCAGCCTATTGCTTTCTTTAGCAAAGGTTTAGAAGAGTATGAACAAAGATACTCTTTTGTAGAAAAGCATGTTCTTTCTGTGGTAAAGAGCCTCAAAAAATTCAGACATTTGTTGACTCATAGAAAAGTGCATTTGATGGTTACTCATCCAAGTGTCAAGGAATTTCTGCTTTCTAAGGACCTAAATGAAAAAAGAGCTGGTTGGATCACTAAGGTGATGGAATATGACATAGATATTCAGATTACCAAGCTGGTTAGAGGAAGAGGTCTTTGTGAGCATCTGGCAGAAGATAGAAGTTCAAAGAAATTGGAATATATAGATGCATCTCTGGTGGTGCATTCTACAAGAGAGCAAGCCAAGCCAGCTAGCTGGTTGCCTAATATGATCAATTATTTGAAGACAAGACAATGTCCTGTAGGCCTAGATTCAACAAAAAGGAGGTATTACAGGCTACAATCTATTCCTTTTGTGCTGATAGATGAAATTATTTTCAGAAAGGATCACAATGGTGTCCTTCTAAGATGCATAGATTCAGAAAGGGTTGCAAATGTCTTATTTGAGTTCCATGATGGAGCTTCTGGTGGCCATTTCTCTCCTAGGACTACAACTTTTAAGATCATGAGGGCTGGTTACTATTGGCCATCTATCTTCAAAGATAGTCATGATTATGTTAGAAGATGCATCAAATGTGCTATTTTTGTAGGAAAAGAAAGATTTGCAACTCTGCTCTTACAGCCAGTCAAAATAGAGTAGCCCTTCATGAAGTGGGGAATAGATTTCATTGGCATGATTAACCCTCCATCTAGTGCAAGACACAAGTGGATAATCACTGCAACCAATTATTTCACTAGGTGGACAGAAGCAGTTGCTTTAAAAGAAGCTAATGAGAGTGCTATTTTAAGTTTTTATGATGACATTATTCATAGATTTGGCATTCCAGATTCTATAGTTTCAAACAATGCATTAGCATTTACAGGCCTCAAAGTCTCAGAGTGGGCAGTCAAGAAGGGCATTTGTCTGAATACAAGTTCCAATTACTATCCTCAGGGGAATGGTTTGGCAGAATCAACAAATAAGAATCTGATTAGAATAATCAAAAAGACCCTGCAAGACAGTCAGAGGGACTGCCATACTAAATTGAGATCTGCCTTGTGGTTAGATAGAATTACTCCAAAGAAAATCATTGGTAATTCCCCATACATGTTGGTGTATGGTAGAGAGGCCAAGTTATCTATTTCAACTGAATTACCGGCTTTGGACTTGGCCACTCATTATGCCTTGTTTGAGGAAAGTGATCCTATGCAAATCAAATATGCCCAGCTGATGGAGCTAGAAGAGATCAGAGATAAATCAATGCAAGATATGGCATTCCATCAGAATCAAACAAAAAGAAGCTTTGATAAAAGAGCCAGGGTCAGAAACTTCAAGGTTGGAGATGTAGTTCTCAAATGGGATGAGTTCAGGTCAAAACCTGGCAAGCACACAAAGTTTAATTCCTTTTGGGGTGGACCATTTGTTATAATAGAGTGTAGAGGATCCAACGCTTTTCAGCTCTCAACCCTTGGAGGAGCTACCCTACCAATCTTAGTGAATGGTTTCCACTTGAAGCCTTGCTTTGAGGTTAATCCCTCTCTGTAGGTCCTTCTCGTAAATCCTTGTAAATATTTTTCCTGCTTTCTTCCAGCTTTCTAGTTTAGTTTTTCCCTATTTTCCCAAGAAGTGCACGTGCACAGGTTTGTCTTCCCGGTTCAGTTTTTGTCCTTGTCCCTATCAAGTTTTTGTGCTAAGAATTGACCCCATGCCCAATGGATACCTCTCTGGCAACTGGTCCAATGTCAAGTAGGCTGACATCCCGTAGAGGTCGCCAAAATGTTGCCCAAAATTTCCTTGTAATTCTTTTTGGCCACGGTTCCTATTTTCCAAAAGAAATGCTCAAGTGTCGAGAGTCCAGTGTGTTTTCTGCTCAAGTGTCGAAAACCCAATGTGTTTTCAACCTCCTCTCTACAGGCTCAGGATGTTTCTACCTTTTGGTCCAAAAATTTGGTGTGTTTTTGACCTCCGCTCTGAAAATTTAGTGTGTTTTCAACCTTCGCTCGAAAACCTTCTGTGTTTTCACCCCCTTCCACACTTTACACTTCTCTGGCATCTACAATTTTTCCCTAAGTGCGCAACTGTGACAGGCAGGTCCCAGTTCCTCATAGCCATGCAAGTACAGTAGAAATCTTACGGTTGTCACATGTTCGCAAGGAATATTCTTTGCCCTTGCGATCATGCGACAACAGTCAGATTGGGTTCTCAGTGGATCTGCGTTTCGAGAAAGGTGGCATCTTTTCTTCAAGTGCGCAACTCTGACTTGTGGGCCCGGTGGCTAGCTTTCCTCAAAAAACTTGTGGTTGTCACATGTTCGCAAGGAATATTCCTTGCCCTTGTGATCATACGACAGGGTGACACCTGTCGGTGGGCCCATTCTCCATCTCCAAAGGTTAAAGCTCGACAAAATCGCGTGGTTGTCGCTACACCGCTAAGGAAAGATGTTGCCTGTTTAAGCGCGTGGTCTAATGACAGTCATCGATCTTCCTTCTGATGTAGTGTCAACAAGGTATCGACAGTCAAGACAAGCGGCCAACGGTCATTGACTAACCGCCTGTGGTTACGGTGGTTACAAGCCAGCGGCGTTGAAGGCAGGGGTCACAATTTGTCGTTGCTGCATGATCGCATAGGCCTTCCTAGCCGCATGCAATCATGCGACAAGCGGTAAGCAGTCATGCGGGATCGGTGGACTTCGGCGGCGGTTAGTGGTTGGCATTTCTTGGTTTGTCACATGATCGCATGGGCACTTTGGAGCCCATGCGACCATGCGACAAACCGTCAGCGGTTCGCGGTGGGCATCTCGCGGTTAACTCCAAGCTGACAAGAGGTAAGCAGTCATGCGGTTGGTCGCATGATCGCATGTGGCCCCTTGACCGCATGCGACCATGCGATAGATGGTCAGCGGGTCTTTGACTTCGCCGTGTGTTTGGTTTCGGTTGGGCCATGTGGTGAGTTTGGCAGGTGGCTGTTCTTTGTGGGCCCGAGGTGTCATTGGTGGCGGAGCCATGCTTTCTCAGGGTTGTCGCATGATCGCATGAAGGCCTTTCAGCTCATGCGATCATGCGACCGTTGATTTTTTCAAATTGTGCAACGGTCTGTGGGCCCAGGGTTGGTAAAGAAAGAGCGCGGTTGCGCGGTTAGATAGTTTTTGCGTAGTCGCTGAATAAGCCCGGGGTTAAGGAAAGGATAACATGACTTGGCAAATATGGGGAAGTAAACCCGAGGTGAGACCAGGGTTAAGTTTGCAGTGTAATGAATAGACCCGAGGTGTCTTGCGTGGCAAATGGGCCCAGGGTTAGGATATATCTAGCGACTCAGTGACTAAAGGGTATCTCACATTCGCCAAACTTAACCAGGGTCAGCTAAAGTATTAAACAATTCTGCGATTGAAAGAAAATTGGAACCTGAGGTAAATGTCAAGTTAGTTTTGGAGTCAAGTGTCGAGCCTGGGTAAAGAGGAAGGATCTGACTGTCATGCTTTGAAGTAAGATCAATTTTTGAATACTGACCGTTGATGGGAAATTTATGCGCCACCTTTGACCGTTTTATCAATTTTTAAATTCAAATATCTCATAGTATCAGATTTTTGTAGTTATGGCGAGCCCGAGTTGCAGGAAGGTAGATGGATCATGGCGGCCAATTTTTTGTAGGAATAAACATGAAATGAACACGCAAACAAAATATATCTGATCTACTGGGATATTTTCGTGTACATTTATGGCCAGATTGGATTGATTTAGGGTTGGATATTTTATTGTAAACCTTTGTAGCCCTAATTGAGATATTTTTGATTCCTGCCTGTGTGCAGAGTTACATATTATTTTTTTTTGGAGCCAGTAGTGCTCAGAATTCACATTTTTGTAAAAAAGGGAAAGTCTTTTCTTGGAGAACTATCTGTAGCATTTTTGCTCTCTGGTTTTTCACATCTTGTAAGTTCTCATTGATAATACAAATGCTAC
Source organism: Chamaecyparis obtusa (assembly GCA_027943335.1). Taxonomy (NCBI): domain Eukaryota; kingdom Viridiplantae; phylum Streptophyta; class Pinopsida; order Cupressales; family Cupressaceae; genus Chamaecyparis; species Chamaecyparis obtusa. Next base: position 5,787 of record BSBK01002276.1, on the reverse strand, counting down.
AAAGTATTATGTGACATGTTTATGTCCCTGTGCTTTCTTTTTTGGCTTATCTCTCTTTGGATTAAAGTTTATGAATGCTTTTCAGTGATACTTAGTTTTCCTGATCCCCTTTACTTTCAGCTTATTTGTGCACTGCTATGTTTGATCTAATTTGAGTGAGGTTGTGGGTATTCTTCAGCCCCTGTCATTCTGTCTCATTCCTGTGTCCTTTTGCTAAAGAGAATGTCTGCTTGCAGGTCATAATTTGTGTCTAATTTTTGGCCCTCTTATGAAATACTCATGCAAGCCTATTCGGTAAGCTGTGATCTCCCAGAACTAAGCCTCTCATTGATTTTATTTCTCTATACTAAGATCTGAACCCTAGTTTCAGTGCATCACCCAGTAGGATAGATTTGCTTTCAGTCATTTCCTTTCATGCACTCTTTCTACCCCTTTCCCCTCAAAGTTTACTTTCATGTTAAGAGCAAATCTGGGTGACTATCCAAGAGGAACTAGCCTAGAACCTGGAGGTCTCATCTCAGTTAGAAAAAGGTCCCACAACCTTGAGATGATTCCCTTGTTATACTGAGTTATCAAGACTACGAGAGCTTGAACTAAGGGTGCAAATTCAGTGTATAACAGTTAGAGCTCCCCTTATTTCTTATCCTTGCTGAGCATTGTGTGTCTTTTAAGGTAGTAATTAATCCTTATTCTATTTGTGGTAGATGCCCCACCCCCTTAGTGATTTAGGGTTCTATAGAGTGAACATTGTTTAGACCTCTTGATGGAATCCTATCAGACTTTACCCACGTATCGATATATGTATCATAGTCATAATTATAGAAGGAGATAGCTCTATAAAACATGTATGGCTCAGTACAGTTAGGTGTCTTTCCCAAGTTGGTATAGAGATTCTAATAGATTCACTGGTTGAATTCGGCTAAATTAATCCCTTGCAACACCCATATGTCAAGAAGAGCAAAAAATCGTTCTTATTTATCCCCTTTGTAAGATAGGAAAATAATTTTATCTTTTGAATGAATTCTTAAACCTAATCTTAGATCTTTAATAATTTGAAGGCTTTAAGCACAAAAATAATGGTAAAAGATTGATATGAAACATCTAGGTATAAGTTAATATCCTCTCGGTTAATTAGGCTTCCCCTTGGTAATGTATACTTGTTAGCCCAATTGTGTATGTAGTCTAGGATTATGAATCCTTTGTTTCTCAATCTTCTCTCAGGCCTTTAAGATGTTTGTGGTTCGTAGCTCTAATCTGCTCCAAATATCCTAAGACTGAGGATATTCTTAAGTTATATGAAAATCTCTTCTTTATAAATTAGAGTTGTCCCTTAGCTTGAACTACTTTGACTTTTCTTTTAACCCTTTCACACTTTCTCCCATTTTTCAGTGATCTAGCCTTAAACTTATTTCTCTCTTCTGGTAGTTTGAAATCCGAATCAAATCATCATTATCTTATCTTAGCATCACTTATTTTATTCTTCTCTATAGTTAGTCCTTAGGTATTTTTGTATCCCTTTCCATTAGAATTAGGACTTATTTAAGGTATTCTTATATAATACATATAAATTTAAGTATTCATTTGGAACAATCTAAGTTTTCAAGGTTCCCATATGTCACTTATCCAAGTCAGATTCTTCGACAAGCTCCGAGTCCACATAATCATTATTTTATAGGGAAGATCTAGCTATTAATTCTATGATGTAAGGCTAGATTTTGAATGATGCACGGTATACATTCTACACCTAGGGGTTAGGTGTGAAGAGTACAAGCTATAAAGGAACTTCATGTCAAAACTAACTATTGACAACTGACAAGCTTTGTGTTTAGATCAATTACTATTAACAGATTGATTATAAGGCCCAAGAGATATGAGGATCTGACATAAATTTAAGGTAAGGGGAATGTTGGATAGTTGGTGGCCTCTTTATTACCTAAGCAAACATCTCTTACGGTGCCTCATGCCAACCTATGATTAGAAAGCTTAAAATGTCTTCTCAATTAGGATTATTCACAGTTGGCGAGGAATTGCATTAACTGCTAATTATGATGGCTCATAAATCGGGGGATGAGTTGTTTCTATTATATCTAGTAGGCTTTCATCTATTATTTCTCAGTTTTAGTTGTGAAGCGAGTAGCTAGGAGGTCTAAAAATGGAGACACCAATTAAGCTCTGAAGTGAGAATAGGCAAATGGCCTTTGACACGGCCATTAAAATAGATATGATAAGGAAGATTGTGGAGGTAAAAAATAAAGTCATTTGGAGAGTGATTTTGAGGAGCTTGGGTGACCAATTTGTCTAATGCCAGGATAGGTATAGAGAAAACCCAGATATTCCTATAATGTTGATTGCCATTGCAATGCATATCTTCAATGATCGATCTTTGGTAGAGAAACTCCATTGAAGTATCTTTAATAAGGATATTCTGCTAGATTTAGACAGGGTCATGGTCAACATTAGGAATGATCTCACGATCTCTAGACCGGGCAACTACGATATGTTGATGATCAATAACTGGCCGGTTACTACTTACTCAATCCTCTACTCTAAAAATTTGGATGATTTATGGGTAGATAGACATGTTTATAAGAGGAACTTGGAATTCTTGATGAATGTCTATAATGTTCGCAAGCCAAGGCACAGGGACTGGATGGAAGTCTATGTTGTGGAGGAGGGCATCGCAGGTGACCCCAACCTGGAAAGAGATTTGGCAGACCTAAACGAGCTAGGCACGAATGATGAATGAGTAGCCCTTAATTAGTCACGTAGAATTTATTTTTTCTCTAGTTAGGTGTTTATGACTTTAAAATATCTCGTATAAAAACTTAGAAAGGATAATGTCTTATAATTTATTGGCTTACTAAAGGACATGGTAGATAAGGCTAGAAGAATGATATAGTTTTGCATATGTATTCTAATTACTCTTACAAAGGTTTTTGTAGTAAGGTATTGAGGGATTTTCAACACCTGTGCTAAATTACATAATAGAAGAAATACTCTATCAAAGACTTGATATTTTATAATATAGCACTAGAATGTTGATTATAAACTTTAATGTCCCTAAGTGGGTAGAATTTGTTACTGCTATTTATAAGGCTTTAGCATGCCTCTGTTAGATGATTGAAGGATTGCTATGTGATAGCTTTAATCCATGAAATATGTTTAACAGATTAGTTTATTTGAATGTATGTTGAAATATTTTGGATATACATATTTAAGGATATATATTGATACATATACATATATATACATGAGTGTGTGTATATATGTATATTTATTAATATATA